>RJWT010034777.1:0-13606 GCA_004365215.1 Cuniculus paca
GTAAGTCAGATTGGTTGGTGCATGCACAATGCCAATAAGGCAGCTCAGTGAGACCTCTTACCTTCCTGATCATTCCAGCCCTAGCGATTCTATTATCTGTGACCCAGACACTGTGATTGCTACCTGCTTAGTACATATTGCTAACTCTTTAAATTTAAACCCTGGATCACTATTTTGTTATCTCACATAATACTCAGTCCAAGATTTTGATTTGTGGAATAAAAGCAGTATTGAGGACTCTAGACCCTATTCTAGTAACAGTGAGTCTGGGTACCCATTTCTGACAACTGAGATAATTACAGCATGTCACACTCCTCGCATCATGAAGACCATTTTTGCCCTAACGCAATTCTGGGAAAGATAAGTAAATACATTGATTTTCATACTTTTAACATTTTAATTTGACCTGCAATAGGACTAAGGCTAACTTCCATACTCAAATATACCAAAACAAGTCTTGCAACACAGAAAGTTGCTAAAATATGATGATGAAAAAAAGATATTAAAGCACTCAAAACTACTAAAAGAGAGAAAATAGGCAAGGATACCTACTTTGCTCTCAATAGATCCTGATCTTTAAGGGCCGAACCTTGAAGGTAGATGACTCTTTGGGACCACATTGGAATTTGTAACACCCTTCGAACTTGCACATCCATTTCAGTAGGACACAAAATCACCACATAATAATCCTATTCAAAATAAAATGGGCAGTGAGATAAGAACAATAATGCTTTATTTTATCCTTCATAGGCAAATAAAATAATTAAGAACATTTTGAAATATGAATGCTAAATTGAAATGAACTCTTACTAATAAATAAAAGTTTGTACTTAAGGTAGGTGTGTTGCCATGTGCCTGTAATCCTAGCATTCTAGGAGGCTAAGGAAAGAGAATCTCAAGTTCTAGACCATTCATGCAATTCAGAAACTTGCTGAGTCCATCTCAAAAAACAATAGAGAAAGAGCTGAGGATGCAGTTTCAGTATGAAAGCCCCATGTTCAATTCTCAATACTGAAAAATAATTGCATTTAAAACTTTGACATATATTAAATATAATTACAGTATAATAAAACTGAGACATACATGAATCTCAAAAATCATTGACTCTAACCTATTTGTAATATATTTGTATCATAAAGGTAAACAGTTATTATACTTTGAGCAGTCTTTTGCCATAAAGTGCTTAGCTATAAGTAAAGACTCATTTTAAAATACTTGTGCATACCAAGTGAAAGTGTTTAAGAATCAAGTCATACTTCAAGTTTTCATCTTTAGAATCCACACTGTGAGAGGTCAATAGTAGAGCATTTGAGAAGCACAGGTGAAACCCTAGGTTTAACCACCAGCAAGGCAAAACAAACAGCAACATCATAAGGTAACATTATGAACAGATGACTTTCAGTAATTACTCATGAACATCTGAGTAAGAACTGATGAAGACATTGAAAATACTAACAAAGTAAATGAAAGAGTTTGAAATCAAAATATTTAAAGCACATGGACCTTTGGAGAAAATACAAAAGTATTCTAAATGATAAAATGATTTAAAACAAACTAATCTGTAAAATAGTTTTTCTAGTAAACATTCACTATTTTACAGCTAGGGAATATACTTAGGTGGAAACTTTTAGAGTTTTATGAACTTTCTCTATACATCATAAAGAAAGTTAATTATTGTCAAATCAAATTTTTCCCTAAAAATAATTTTCCTGATTGCTTAAAATGAATAAACTGGAAATTATGAAAAATGTTAAATATACAAGATATAAATGATGAACAAATGAATTTATATGAAGACAAAGAAATGTATTATATAATTTAGTATCATTAATAAATTACATTTTTAAAATATAAAATTACAGTATTTAAGAAGGTCTCCAAAATATTTATAAATCTCTATAGGGAAAGATAACTAGATAACCTCTGCAATGTCTTGATCAGGAATTACTCAATCCCTTGATACAAATTTATTGAGGAAATATAAGACCACCATTTGTTTTTTGAACTAGACTAACTACATTAGCAGGAATGAAGACTACCTAAATCAACATTGCTACACAGTCATGGAAAGTAGAAATGCAAAGATTTTATCTGCTTAAATAAAGAGCTGAATTCATATTTTCTCCTACTATTTTCCAATTTTTGGTCATTTCCTGCTCTTATAAAGAGTACCTAGTTACACTCCAAATAACAAATGAAAAATAGGGATTCTAGAATAGAATGAAATAGAATGAATAGAATAGAAATTCCATATTTCCATAACCAATATTTCCTATAAGCCTGCAGTATTCAAGTGAGCAGATGATACTGAAGTGGTTTCTTCAGTGTTTTATTATATTTTATGTTAAAATTCACTGTTTCATAAAAATATCATTTATGCTTTACAGAAGGGATAAAAGCAATCCTTTAATTCAAAGAAATTCTTTCCTTCCAACATTAACATGATTCCATCTGTCTTTTGGGGTAGATGCAGAAGGAACTTTAAGATAGTGTTTATTCTTCCAGCATTTTTTTTCTGTGTTCTTGGTTACATTTGCAAGTTTTCATTTATTCTTTCTAAATTGGCTGTATAAATACAAATCCTACAGAATGAGGCACCACTGTTACTTAACTGACCTGGACAATATGTTGGTAAATTTGAAAAGCTGGGCGTGGTGGCTCATGCCTGTAATCCCAGCGCTCGGGAGGCTGAGACAGGCGGATCATTGTGAGTTCGAGACCAGCCTGGGCTACAAAGTGAGCTCAAGGCCAGCCTGAACGGCATAGTGCGACCCTGTCTCAAAAACACCAGGTCTGGGGATCTAGCTCAGCGGTCTAAGCGCCTGCCTGGCAAGCGCAAGGTCATGAGTTCAATCCCCGGTGCCGCAAAAAAAAAAAAAAAAAAAAAATGTTGGTAAGTTTGATTTAGCATTGTGCACAATATAATTGAAACATACCTGTAGTCTTGGGTGAGCATAGAATTCATTTAAAAAATCCATGAGCAAATCAATCTTCAGTGAACTGACACACAGAACAACATGCTTTTCAGTCTGTGCTCTATGTCTACTATAGTTTCCACCTGACTTTTGTCTCTCCATCCACAAATATGCCAACTGTTCAAACTGCAAAGTAATTTTACATGTGAATGAAAAACACCAGACACGAGAATTTAAAAAAAATCCAGTGCAGTAGTCTACTGTGAGGTATATAAAATTTGTTAGATAAATTCATTGGGATTCAAATGATCAGTGATCCCTTCAACAGACTTACATCATTTCTGCAGAGGCTATAAATATACCCAAGGGGATTCAGGTCTTTAATGAAACATATTAAAATGATTTTTCTGTTACACTGTGTAAGGTCACCAGTGGCTGTGTTCATCTGCTCTATATCCAACATAATATGGTAAGTCATGCACTGAGCGATACAGAAAAGCCATATAGGTATTTCTTCACATTTATTTCTTGTATTTGGCCTACTTGTCCTGGTGTGGAAAAAACCTTACCACACACTCAAGGCTGCATTTTAGCGGTATAGTAGTTCTAACCTAAGCACAGTGGAGAGCTCAAGGGAGGAATGTCAGAAAGGAAGTCATAAGGAAGGACAACTTTGCACAGCTCTGTACATCTACAGAGGTGTATTTAAATGCCTTATGGTCAAAGTTGTGTAATGACCATGCAAGTATAATTACCACTGACTATATCTTGTTTCTGACTTGCTCACACAGGAGCACCCAGGGCTCATTACATGAAAGGGTTGAAAATTGCTTCTACTTATCTTTAGCCATTTTATACTGCTGCTCCTTTGCAACATCTTTACTTACTGCCCAAAGTGCTGCATAATGTTTACATACTATGTCCATATTTTATCTTAGTTGATCAACGTGGATAATTAATTTTTAAAACTTGCAGTTCATGGCTTTTAGGTATATTTTCAAGAACTATGTGAAATGAATCATTCACAAATTAATCTCCTTAGTCTATTATCCTAAAATTTACAGTTATATTTTCATGTAATTAATACAGTTAAATACTCTACAATAATTAAATATACTACTAGTATGTGTTAGTATATTGTTACCTAAATAAACTACCTTGTATTCTTGTTAAATATAAAATAATCAATTTTAAGACAATGCATTTGTATAAAATCTAACAAGATTATCATTACCTGTATTGGTAGAACCACAAGAGCAACACAGATCATAGCAACGACAAAAAGCTTGGAGGACCATGTTTCAGGAGTAACATCACCAAAGCCCACAGTGGAAAACGTCACAATGCAGAAATAAAGGGAGTCAAAAAGATTCAGCTTCTTTCCTATTCGTTCCAGATGTTGGATTCCACAAATGCTAAAGAAACATGTATGCATTAGAATTAAAGTGTGCAAACTGGACACATTATTTCTCATTATTCTTTGGAAATCAGAAGTCATTTTACAAAGTTATTTAATAACTAAGCTTTGTACATGATAATATTTTCCAGAAAAAATATAAGTTAAGGTTTTCTATTCATCATATACCACTAACAAGATATAGTCTTATTTTGATTAATAGCTAGCCAAAAATGCTAACCAAAATATCACGAAGTATATTTCAGTAATGTGTAAAATAAATACACTAAATTTCTTGGGTAACACACAAAGATAGCTAGAATATGCAATATGCGCATAGCTAGAAGGATGTGCTAGAATATTTGGCAGTATGTAACATACTGAATGGCATCTCCTGACAGTATGCTAAATTAAGAAAAGACAGAAAAGGATTAAAGATGGAATTTCTAACCAAAAGAGAAGCAGAACATAAAGATTTGAAAAATTCTCAGCCTGGCCAGATTGCATAGAATAAAACTGGTCTGCAGGAGAAAGTACAAAGGGTGGGGATTAGTCTGAATAGAATGAAGCCAGATGCTATTCATGGAGAAAATGGAATGAAGGCATTTGAGAGATCTTTGAGATTGCTGTATCTATCAGGTCAAGAGTGTCAGTGCCTGGAGTAGAATGCTTTCAAAAAAGGTACTCAGGTGTTTGTCGGTTTCTGGGTTTGTGCATTCTGGCATAGTATTCCTGACCCACCACAGGCATGGCTCACATGGGTACAAGGGCATCTCCAGCAGGCCCATGCGTGGCTCAGTCAGCTCTTTTAGAGGAAATAAGTGATTAACTTAGCAACATTACCATGGTGCTAACACTGCAGGTGTGCAGAGTGCCTGAGCTATCAAGGAATGCTACATAGCTTTCAAAGCATGTCCTGGAGAGCCATGGGGCCAAAAAGAAGAGCCACCAAAAAGGTGCAGCCCCAACTAGGGCAATGCCTAATATCAGTAACTTTCCCAAACTCTCCTTTGCCAACTCACAGTGTGCAATGCCAACACAGGAGAGTTAGAGCTACCAAACTCCAAATGAGGAAGGCAGTTGTATGGCTTGTACCCAGAAAAGCCATGAGACTTTCCAGAACCTTGGATTCCAATCCCACCCAGTGTGTCCAAAAGTTATGACATGGGTCAAAGAAAGTTACCCTCAAACCTCAGGATTGAATGTTCACCTTGTTGAATTTCAATATACTTGGTGATAGAACATGTGAACACTTTTGGAGTTATTAAGAGGAAATAAATTTATTTTATATGTGCAAAGGAACCAGGGACAGAAATGTTACAATTTCAATATTTGTGTCACTACTTCCAAGATTCATTCTGAATCTTAAATCCCTAGTGCAACAACAATGAGATTAAATCTTTAGTAAAAAATAAGTTTTGAGCCAATGCCTCAGTGATCTTACACAATGGCTAAAAAGAACTAGCTAGGACTCTTCTTGCCCTTCCACTTTCCACCATGTGAGAATATAGCAACAAGGCACCATCTTGAATATAGATGGCCCTCACCAGGCACCAAGTCTACGACACATTAGACATCACAATGCCTGGAACTATGAAAAACAAATGTATGCTTTTTATAAACTATTCAGACTCAAATATTTGGTAATAGAAGCACTAATGGACTAACACTATAATGAAATACTATTTAGGAAAGAAAGAGAGAGGGAAGGAATGAAAGAAAAGGAAGGAAGGGACAGAAGGAAGGAGGGAGGGAGAGAGGAAAAAGGGGAATCTACTACTGGTTTATATATGTTACAACATAGAAAAGTTCAAAAATCTTATTGATTGAAATCAGACACAAAAGAACACAAGTTTCTGTTTATGTGGAATCTTCAAACAAAGACAGCAGATTAGTTGTTTCCTGGGAGTGATGGTAGAAATGTGGTGAAGGAAATGTTCTAAAACTGGATTGTAGGAATGGCTACATGAGTCTATAAATATGGTAAAATATGATTAAATTTACACTTAAAATGCATGAATTTGATGGTGTGTAAATTATACTTCTGTAAAGTTGTTCAAAAAGCTCATTGTATGCTTTTGGACTCCCACGATAACTAGCTTCTAAGTGGGCAGCAGAATTATGACAACCATGAAAAATTACATTATGTTCAGTGTTTAAGTACCAGAATTCCCTTTTCTAGCCTTTGTAAATAAGTTTCCTGTTTGTAAAAGTTATATGTCTTAAACACTCAATAGCCTTAAATCTTCATATCAAAGTATGGCGAATGGTTAGACAGAAGGGTAGTTACAAGAGAGAAGGTAAGGTATTTATCACTTTACTTCTGAAGTAAGAATTCTTCAGTTTTTTAACTCCAAGTCTCCAAAATGGTTCAGCAAATTTGCTTCAGAATTTTGTGTAAGTCGCAAATACGTAGAAACCAATGAGTTGATTCAGATCTGTTTATTTGCTCAACTGTCCCTATGCAATATTACCACACTATTATGAAGCTATTCCAATGGAACCTCATATAAACAAAGAAACCTATGGTAATAATAGATATTTCTAAGGAGTTGGTTCTTTTTAAATTTTATCTAAAATAAGATGTATTCAATAATGTAAACAATGTATGCATAACTGTAACATTTTGCTAGAAAATGCAATGAAAAGAAAGGAAGACAGATTAAATTACTTATGTTTAAGCATTCAAATGTTATCTAAGAGTTTGCTCTATTTTGCTGGACTATACATAGAATAATTAACCAATGATGACAGTTAAAATGTTCATTCCCTAATTCAGACTTAAGTTAACTAGACCTAAATTACCAGGAAAGCCTTCTAGCCTTTTACTGTACTTTCTAGTTTTCAGTCTATCTAGGTTTTTTCTTTTGTTTGTTTTGAGTCAACTATCGTTCTATTTTCTTTTTATGCTAGAACTAAACAGCCAGAAATTGAAGTTATGGGAATAAAACCATTCATAGTAGCATCAAAATATTAAATAAGGACAAATATGACAAAAGACATCAATGATTAAGCACTATAACATAGTGCTCATAGAAATGTTCAAATGTTTAGGTTTAAATAAGTGGGAAAATCAAGAGTACTCATGAGTCAAGAGTCTAGACTTAGTGTCAGTTTTTTGTTTTTTTGTGGCACTGGGGATTGAACTCACAACCTTGTGCTTGCCAGGCAGGCGCTTAGGCTGCTGAGCTAGATCCCCGGCCCTTGTGTTTTTGAGACAGGGTCTCGCTATGCCGTTTAGGCTGGCCTTGAGCTCACTTCGTAGCCCAGGCTAGTCTCGAACTCACAATGATCCACTTGTCTCAGCCTCCCGAGTGCTGGGATTACAGGCGTGAGCCACCACGCCCAGCAGTGTCAGTTCTTTCTAAACTGATCCATAAATTCAATTCCAATCAAGATCCTAGGTTTTGACTTTTAGAATTAATAAACTAATTCTAAAACTCAAATGAAAACTAGAGGACATAACAGTATTAATCCTAGTTGTGAAAATAACAGCAAAAGAACAAAAGTTGGAGGATTAATATTACTTAATTGTAACATTTATTGTAAAGATACAGTAGTCAAGAAGAAAAATGAAGGATCTAATAATCTTAATCTTTTTTTCTTTCCAGTAGTGGGGCTCAAACTCATGACCCCATGCTTACCAGGCAAGCACTTGAGCTACTGAGCTAAATCCTGGCCAATAATCTTAATCTTAATTGTCAAAATAATTTAGCAAAAAAACAAAGTTGGAGACTAATACTAATTGCAAGATTTGTTACAAACCCATAATAATCAAGACTGAGGTATTAGCACAAACAGATGGATAGATAAAACAAAAAGAGCACTGGAACAGTAGGATGTCTATGCACTAAAAGAAAAAGAAAAAGATGGATTCGTATTTCACACTATACACAAAAATTATCTCAGATGGGTCATAGAATAAACTGTACTCCAAAATACAAAACTTCTATAAGAAATGTATGAGAAAATTTTCTAACATTTGGGTAAGCAGAGATTTCTTGCTTAGCATGATCCACAAAGTACAAAATGATAAATCAGAGTTTGTCAAAATAAGAGTCTGTTTTTAAAGTAATTTACTTATATGTTCATACTTTCATTATTTAAACACAGATTGGATATGGTACAACCTCAGGTTCAAAAGGGTCAGTGAATACTCTAATTAAAGAACACTCACTCCTTGGTTTGTGGTGTAACAGATTTTTTATAGTATTTGCCAAAAATTCATATCTTCCTAATTTCACCTTTCGCTTGTAAAAATGAAAAGAATTAAGATGTGTTATGTTTATAAAGCAATTCTGCACAATGAATATGATTGTTATGTACTACAAACATGTAATAATAAAAATAAAATTTGAAAAAAAGGAATGATGTTACCCATCCATATACACGTGAAGTCTGTCTCCACATTCTTGAATTTGAAGAGGATAGTGCTTTGTTATAGGCATGGTAGAAGTGACACTATGTGCTTGCAGACACAAGGCCTCAAGAGATTTTACCCGTTCTTTCTTTCTTGAAAAGCTGAGGAAATCGTACTCTGAAGGAACAGTATAGTCTACCATAGGCCACGTTGCTAAGAGAGCAGCAATTCCATACTTGAAAGTGGGGTCATTTGGATCATTCACTTTTCAGGCTATTAGATTACTAAAGTTGAAATAGTCATTGCAAGTGAGACCAGCAGAAAAATCATCTGGTTATCAACCATAAAATTTTAAGAAATAACAAACATCGCTGTTTAAGAAAATAAATTGGGGGATTATTTATTCAGCAATAGTTACCTCGTATACAAAGAACTACAGACTCACTTACCTGCTCTTAGTATTTTGTTTATTTATTATAACATACCACACTTGTCTCCTATACTTTTACTTCAGTCTAGTCTTTTTTGCAGCACCGGGGATTGAACTTGCTACCTCGTGCTTGCCAGGCAAGTGCTTACGCCACTCAGCTAAACCCCCAGACCTGTCTGGTCTATTCTTTTCCACTGAAATTCCTCTCTTGGCAATCCACACTATGATTCTGACTTTTTCAAAGCCTTCCTCAAATATGACCTTTCTCAGTAAGCCTCCCTTGAACCTCGAGTTAGAATATTTCTGCAGAATATCTTGTATTTAATATTTATCACTAATACTCAAATATCATCTACTTTGATAACAATAATCATGCCCTATATATATATTTATTTCCTACAATACTTAGCACGAAGAACATAGAAGTCACCAACAACTGTTGAGTGAACCAAGAACAAGTGGTTAAGTCCCTCTCCACTAATATACACCAAATTCCAAGAACTGTTGCATGCCTATGTTTTAGTTTGCTACAACTGTATATCAAACTCAGGCAGGAGTACACATGGGGGTGGGGCTAGTTGTGGCCTCCCATAGCTGAGCTGGTTACCAGCAGGGAGCCTCCCCGAAGGCAGCTCACATGTACCAATTTCTCATGAGGAATGCAATCATTAGGTACTGCAAGCATGTATCAATAAAAGTGAAATGATAAAAAAAAGTGATCGTTTATATGAACAATCTATAATATGTTGTATTTAAATTACCACAGGATGGTAATGTATTTTTGTCTTTAAATTCTTTGCTGTTTTTTCTGTAAACACAATAGTAATCAATCTACAGATACATAGTTAATTAAAAGTTGCATAATTTCTAATAAGTATCAGAAAAACATACTATGGTCATATAAAATTATTTGGAGCATTCTAGACTTGATGTTTTAAAACCTCTTCCTATCTTAATGTCCATCTTTGTCAAAGAAAAATTTCAAACAAGTTATGTCAAAATACTTTTTAAATTTATTTTTTCAGATTCTATGAGATTGAAAGACTATATTAAAACAGTGCAAATATTCTACCTTTAGAATTTAATTGGCCAGAGCAAATATTTGTAAACCATCTTTCAAAACTATTTATACCTTTCAGAGAAGATGATTTTTAAAATACATATGTATATATGAACACAAAAAGAAAAAAAGGAAAATAGTTGGAAAAATGAAAATAAAACTTAAAATAGAGTCCAGGTTGCTTATCTATTACAACCAAATCTTTGTCTAATAGCAAGAGTAATTTTTCTTCCTTGAAACATAAACTGGAAATTTGAGTGTTAAGGTGTATACCAACCTGATTGAACTTAGTATTGCAGTGTTCACCAATGGGATGGGCTTACATATCAAATGTTTGATTAGTAAACAGTTACAGCAACCAACAAAGTTAATTAAGTCAAAGGAGAGAGAGCAACGCTCTGTGTGACAGGGAACCAGAAAAAAGTAGAGTACCTTGCCCAGCAACTGCAGAACGGATAAGAAAGATATGGCATTTTTATACAATGGAAACCTACTCAGCTATAAAGAAAGATAACCTCAAGGCTCTTGTAGGTAAATGGATACAACTTGAGGTCATGCTCATGGGTGAAATGGTTCAGAACCATATGGGTGAACATCACGTTGTCTCCCTACTATAAAAAACTGAAGGAGTTAGTGGGATCCAAAATACACAATAGATATTATGTAAGTGAAAGGAGAGGAAATGTCTGAAAAGGGAAGGCAGTGGCCATTGTTAATCTATTATTGTGTTTTGAAACCCTGTATTGCTTTCACTGTTCTGTTTATTTTGGGTCTGTTTTGTTTGATTTTATTACATTTGATGGAATGGGCAGCTATTTCAAAGATAAAATATATTATGGTAGCCATTATTGATTTCCTATTATCTTGTTTGAAAGCTCTGTATTGTTTTCATGGTTTGTTTTGACTGATTTTATTCTATTTTGTTTTGTTTGATTGTATTATGCCTGATGGTACAGGCAGCTACTTTGAAGATAACAAGAGGCATTATGGTAGCCACTGTTGTTTTCCTGTTGTCTTGCAGTCCTGTATTGCTTTCATTGTTTTGTTTTGATTGGTTTTATTCTGTTCTGCTTTGTTTGATTTTATTATGCCTGTTGGTATGGGCAGTTGTTTTGAAGATAACAAGAGGCATCATGGTAGCCATTGTTGATTTCCTTTTACCTTGTTTTAAAGTCCTGTACCACATTCATTGTTTGATTGACTCTATTCTGTTTTATTTCATTTGGTTTTATTCTCTCCAAAATAAAAGAGAGAGAGAGAGAGAGAAAGTAAGAGAAAGAAAGACATGAAACAACTTCATTTTCTCTTTTCTTTTTTTCCTTTATCATTTTTTTATGGCCAAGATCATTGTAGCATTGAAAAAACATTTAATATATTATGCACAAACATTAATATTTCACTTGTATAAGTTCTTTTTTCTAGACCATGACTCCTACAACATACTATTTAAGAAGTTAGCAGCTGGGCACAGTGACAAACACCTGTAATTCCAGAACTACAGGGGCTGACACAGGAAAATTTTTGTGAGCTCAGGCTAGCCTGAGCTACATAATCAGTTTAAGGCTAGCCTAAACTACATAGTGAGACCATATCTAAGAAAATAAAAAAAGAATTTAAAACTATTCAGTAATTATAAGCCATTTTAATTTTGATTATTATGTTCAATTACAAATATGTTTAGAACCATTATTAAATAAAATGGTCTTTTTGCTTCATGATAATTTATGAATTTCTATTATTATTTTCATCTGTACCTAGAGTGATTTTAATGATGATCATCAATTATCTGATAAACTGAACTGAAGAAAGTGTTCAAAAGTAACCACATTCATAATTTTTAAAAAATCCTATTTTGCCTTCACAGAAGAACAAACTCTTCAATCAGCTAAGGCAAATCTAAGTGACTACAACATTTAACAACATAATGTAAAAACATTATAGATGGCAGAGATTTACAACTATTTTAAATTTGTGTTCTCTAGCATTCAATTTTAATAAGGAACTTAGGTATAGGCATATATTTTAAAGATTGCTGAAAATCTTTTGTCGTACTACATAATTTTTTATTTTTCCTTTGTGATGCTGGTGATGGAACCCCAGATTGTTACGCAAGTACTCTACAATTGGTATTCATTCTTAGTCTTGTTTGGTGTTTAAGTAATTGAAACAAATTTTTGTTATTCTATATTATTTGACTAAATATTCTGCAAATACATAATATAAAATGTTTAGGCAAATGAACCTGGATGATAAAATGTAATATCACAAGATGGTTTTTTATTTATTTATTATTATTTTGGCGGCACCGGGGACCAAACTCACCACCTCACACTTGCCAGGCAGGCACTTAGGCTGGTGAGCTAAATCCCCAGCCCTCACAACATGTTTTTTGTTGGGTGCAGGCGCACAACATACTATACAGTGCTGAGTCACTTAGGAGTCTTGGCAGCCCCTGATTGGCTGAGCTCTTGGGCGAGCAGGCAATAGATGATTGGCTCCCTATTCTGAGGTGTCCTTACCTGATTGGGCTAGCCTACTAGATATATAACAATAAACGAGCCTCAAGGGGGCTCTCGGGGGTTCGCCCCCAAAGGGGCTCCCGTGTCTGCGTGTGTTTTCACTCTGCGCCGGTCAGTTTTTCACCTTGTGGATTAATTAATATATAAAAGTTATTCAGATTTATTATGCTTGACCTTTAAATGGAAAATTGCAAATCTACAGAATTTTCTTATAATTTTTCTATCACAAAAATGCCTGTAACTTTTAAATAAAAAAAATTATGTAAAACAATTACATTTTGTAAAATTATAAAATGTCTCATAGTGAAAAATGTTTACGTGATATTTTAAATCAATCGTATTCATACATAGTAAAATGTTCATTTTTGGCTGGGCATGGTGGCGCATGCCTATAATCCCAGCACTCGGGACTGAGATGGGAGGATCGTTGTGAGTTCGAGACCAGCCTGGGCTACAAAGTGAGCTCAAGGCCAGCCTGAACGGCACAGTGAGACCCTGTTTCAAAAAGACAAGGGCTGGGGATCTAGCTCAGTGGCCTAAGTGCCTGCCTGGCAAGTGTGAGGTCATGAGTTCAATCCCCAGTGCCACCAAAAAAAAAAAAAGTTCTTATTTGTCATTGAACATAGTAATCTAACTTTATTAATCATTTATTAGTGACAGGCACTATGGTGGATGTTACAAATGCAGATATAAATAAATAGAAGAAAGCTCTTTCATCCAGTGCACATAAAAAAAAGGAGTCTAAAAATCTAAAGTACAGGCCAGGCGTGGTGGCTCACGCCTGTAATCCCAGCACTCGGGAGGCTGAGGCAGGCGGATCGTTGTGAATTCGAGACCAGCCTGGGCTACCAAGTGAGCTCAAGGCCAGCCTGAACGGCATAGTGAGACCCTGTCTCAAAAACACCAGGGCTGGGGATTTAGCTCAG
>RJWT010034778.1:0-13605 GCA_004365215.1 Cuniculus paca
TAAACTCAAACAAAACAAAGTAATATAAAACCAGATAAAACAAAACAGCATTACAAGCCCTCAAGTCGGACAAGAAACCATCAATGGCTACATTAGCGTTTCATTTTTTAAGAGCTGTTCCTATCTTCCAACATATTGCCTTCAAATAGTAGGAAAGGGACTTAAACCAATCAAATCAAAGAATAAAAGCACTATTGGATTTCAGAACCATTTCTCCATATTTATTGGGAATTTTGTATCTTATTGAGTCTTTCAGTTTCTCACACTAGGGAGACAATGCGGTGTTTACACATGTGTGTTTGGTTTATTTCACTTATGAGTATGGTCTCAAGTCACATCCATTTACCTATAAAAGCCTCAATGTGATCATTTTTTATAGCTGAATCGTACTCCATTGTAAAAAAGTACCAACGATGTCTTTATTTTAATGGCCATCTGTACCCTCTGTATCTCCCAAATCTCATACTAATGTTGCTAGTCTTTGGTCTTGATAGTCACCTGGGTTGGAAAATCTCCACTCCTGTTACCTCCTCTGAGAACTCTTTCTTCATGACTAGCCCATACTAAATTTTTCATTATACTTTCTGAATTTTTTGAATATTTCTATCTCACTAATTTGATATTAGGGTCAAATAATAAGTTAATCATGATTATAAATTTTCTCAATCATTGATCAGTACATGTTTTCCTGTATCTGTATAGTTAAAGCTATACAAAAAAATCATTTAACCCTCCAGAAGTTTAGAATATTATTGAAGAAACCACCATTCTGAATCTGATTTTTAAATTTTTTTCTTTAAAATGTTATTTTTGAAAATAAATGTTTTCTAAAATTACGTTTACTCATTTTTATTTTTTTATGTTAATAAAGTGTGTTTATATGCTATCTGTAATCTTTCTAAATTTTTGAACTTAATTTTTAAAGTTTCAACCGTATTATTTTACCATGATCATTTTTACTGACATATAATATTCCATGGTTTATTCATCCACTTTCTCAGTATTTGTATGGCTTCTCAGTTTTGCTGTGGGACATCCTTTCTCTGTAATCATTCCTGTACCTGCCTCTTGTTTTACATATGCAAATGTTTCTTTGGTATAAACGCGTAAAATGAATTGCTGGGTCACTGAATACATATAGGAATGTTCCGTTCTAGTAGATAATGCAAAAGAATTTTCTAAACCACTTGCCAATTTGTATGGACAGGAACAATAAATGAGCAATCCTCTTAGCTACTCAGGAGGACTTGTCTAGAGGAATGAATGTTCAAGGCTGGCTTGAAAAATATAGTGTGAGACCTTGTCTCAAAAAAGGGTCTATGGATGTAGCTCAGTAGTGTACTTCAGCTCTATCCATGCTACTTTAATAAAAAATCCTGGGGGTTGACAGTGATATCCCTCTAAACTTTTTATATTATCTGCCCTCTCTGCCCTCAAATTTATTCCAGTGTATGATACTTTATTGTGGCACAGGTTTGTTTTTCTTGTATTCCTAAAGATGAAGATCTCTTTAGATGCTCAGGAATTGTGTTTCTCTTCCATGAAGTGTGAGTTCAGATATTTTGTTTACCATTTTTGGGGGGTCGTACTATGACTTGCATCTAACTCTCTCCCCAAAGCCTCATGCAGAGACAGTCATAGGCAGGGATTTTCAGAAGTGGCTGAATCTAGAGCGTGTGATGCTGGGATTAAGGTTTTATGATTACTAAATTAGTCCACTGATTGGTTTGGCGTAGTTGTGGGTGTGGCTAATGGGGAGGCATGGGTGCGAGTACTACCTGCTCTAAGAGCACGTAACCTGGGTAGAATACAAGGGACAGAAAGAGGAATGTGGCTGTCACTTGCTGTTTGCTGCTTTTGCTGACTACTTCTGCCAGGAACTGTTTCACCTCTGTGATTCCGCTCTTCCACGGCACCATGACTTGGAGATCGCAGATGACGGACAGAAACCTCTGCAACCGTGAGAAGTGAAGCTTTTCCCCCTTTAACTTTGCGTGTTGCATATTTTGTCTTAACATGAAAAGTAACCCAGATAGGTTGTTTGGAACTTTTTGATTTATTTTTAAAAGTTAGCTACTACAATAAGAATAATTTCTTTGTATAGTTATCATTTATTTTGTGAATGTAGTCATCCAGTTTGCCATTTGTCTTTTTTAAAAAATATCTTTGGTTCAAAATTGAGTGTTTCAGTATGGTTAGATTTAACAATGTTTTCTTATTAAGAGCTTCGTATCTCGTTTAAAAATCTTTTTCTACTTGAAGTTCTAAAATATTTTCTGTTTTTAATATGTTTTGAGGTCTGGATCTCATTTAATCTTCAACTAGCCCTCTTTTCCTCCCCTCTCTATGGAGCAAGGGCCCCTTCGTTCAGGAATGTCACTTTTGTCACATGCCAGAGGGCTCTGCTTCTCTGGTGTTACTTATGAGATCTTCACTTCATTAAGATTTGTGCATTCCTAGATTAGCACCATACTGTCTTATTTTTAAATTATTGTTATTCTCATTCATAAGAAATTCCTGTAACTGGTAGAACATATACCACTGCCCTGCCCTTCTGTCTCAAGTTTTCCTTTTTTGTCTGTTTATTTTTTTAATATGGTTGACATTTTACTGTTCCAAATGCATTTATATTAAGGTAAAATCAAGATCTACAATTTTGATTAGAATTACTTTGAATCTGACTTTGCAGTTTATGTGGTTATCCTTCATTTTTCTTCTTATATAATCGTGTGTTGATTTTATAGTGGTGCACATAGAATCACTCTCAGTGGCTCATAAAAATAAACATTTATTTTTCAGGTATGAATTTGGGGTCAGTTGAGTGGTTCTGCTCCACATGCCTCCTTTGCTCCTCTCAGTGCACTGGAGTACCCAGGACACATTATTCTCACACTGACGGTGGAGGGGATGGTCATAAGTTTCCCTGCACAAGCATGTTTTTAGACTTGTGTCATGTCTAAAAAACCACAGGAACATGTTCCATGGCTGCCCAAGAATACTCATCTATTGTGTTCTCATTTTAACTATTACATTTAATGTGCATAACACTTTTCCTGGTTTCTCTTTTATAATTTTCATCCTTTCAGATTACTTCTACCCTTTCATGTCAATTAATTTGTATATTACGCTCAAGGTTTCTGTTTGCCCATTATAATACAGAATTGCATTTCTAGTATGATGATTTTTCCATCTGTATTTCCTGTATGACAATATTCATTTATTCATTCATGTATGTTATGGCTGAGTTCCCCAAAATGCTGCATTATTTTATTTTGTGGCTAACCTCCAGTTTCTGTCAGCCTCAAAGAACTTTGGGAAAGTGGATAATGAATTTCAGGGTGGCAACCCCAAGAAGAAAAAGCAGAGCCCTTCTGTGTATTATGTTGTAATTCACAAGCCCTGAGGGTTTGATGGGGGAACAGAGCTCTAGGTGACTGATTAGTTTCCACCTGCTTTCATTAGTGCTGCACTTACACGTGACTACTGTACTGCCAGTATTTTACTGTAGTAAATGCTAATGATTTAAGTGATGAGGTTTGGCGGGGCACCCATCCAGGTGATATGAATTTCCAGTCAGCATCAGGGAAGCTCTGCCTTAAGATTTGGTACAGCTTCTGCCTTGGAATCCTGCTGGTCCCCATTGCCACTTACTTCTGCCTGGTGAGGACTATATTCTACTGAGAATGATTCTCGCCCGAGTATCCTGGACTGTCCAAAATGCTTTTATCAAAAAATGATTTCATTAAAAGTAACATAATTATTCTGTATCGTTAATTTCTTACTCATATGTGAAATGGCACCACTCACAGTGTCACCCTACGGAATGATAATGGATTGAACAGACTGAGGCGCTATTCAATAAAAAATGCTAAATAAATAAATATGAAAGTCACTGTGAGTTAGTGACAGATTTATGTATTTGGGATTCGGTGGACTGGCCCCAGTCACTGGTACAGGTCTTCCCACGGTGGGGAATGATTTAAACTGACTTCTAACATTATAAGTCAGTTTGGTCCCTAAATATAAGGAATCTTATGAGCAGTAGAAGGAACCTTTTTATATTTCTTTTTCCAGCTCTTTCATTCTAATGCCAAATGTCATTGTAAAACAAATGAAATGCCATTATAAAATATTTATTAGGTTCTTACAATGAAATACTGGTTGTGCTTCAGGAAGAGGTTTGATAAAATCTCTCAGACACTATTAAAGTGATCCTGCCTCTTTATGCTTTCTGATGGTGTAAATCTTGTCTTTACTATAAAGCATAAGAACACTAATTGACATATTAAGCACATGTATCAAATTATTTGCAGTGTGTACAATTGTAGCAGAAACACTGTGGATTCAGGTACCTAAAATTGGACTGTGGCTCGATCTTCTGGAGCGGCTTTCCCAGAACTCTCCTATGAGCACCTGGACCAAGGACCAGACTGCAGGGAAAGGCCCAGCACTAACTTGTTTTAGTTTTAGTGACATATACGAAATTAAAATTACTTAACATGAAGTCTTCCTTAAATTTTCTGTGGCAACACTGGTTTTATATACACTTTATTCACCTGTTTCTCTAATGTTACTAGCTGAACCTTGAGAAATGTGGTAAGGAGGTGCAGACGGATATGCACATGCCCCGGCCATCCTTGGGCAGCTGACATTAACAGCAGTAGTGGAGGAGGTAGCTTATTGGCAACGACAACTGGTGGGTAGTGAGGACGTCCTCTGTCATGAAGACAGTGTGGCCTAAATCCAGTGTTTCTCTGGCTAGAGCTTTTTAGTATTATAATTCCTTCCCAGTGGAAATGCTGAGCAACTATGGTGTCATTGGGAGGACACTGTAAGAGTTTATCCCACAGCCCATCACAGGGTGGTACCAAGTGCAGAGGGAACAGATGCATTGGGAAAGGATGTGATCTCCAGGGAGACATGTTTAAAATGAGGGAATTTGCTGGCAGAGTCCAATCAGAAAGACAAAAATTATATTATGCACTTTAAATAAAGGGCACTTAAGATAGGAAAGTTACAAAGATGTTGGATGGATCTTGGATCAGAACAAGGCAGCCAATGTAATCCAGAGAGGACTAACAGTAATTTAGGTACAAAAGAGAACAATGCAGTTTTATTAGATTTCCAAAGTACATTTGGCATTGTGTGGCCAGTGGTGTGTGGTGTAGTGAGCCTGCAAAGACGCGTTTGTTGAACCTATGAAGGCGTCATTATAAAAGCCTCTGTGGCCAGTTATGGCTGCAGAAGATGCTGCTGTACATGCTTGGCTCATAGAGATTCAGCCACTCCAGAGACACCGGCAGAGGATGGGGAGGGGAAAGAGAAGGAACACAGCTTGTTCTTCCTCCCGTCTCTGATTATACTTATTCTTGCAAATGGCAAAATTCACAGCAAGCCAGCCACTAGGCAGTCTGTGAAAGGTGAATTTCATATTTCTAGTGATAATATCATGGAGCCAATTAGATAAGATTATACATGAGTTTGCAAACCAACAGGAAATTCTGCAACAAACTAACTTTTGTCTACAAGGGTTCCACATAGAGCCTTTTATTCATAGTCAAATTTTATACAGTACAAATTACGAAAAATTCATACTGCTAGGACAGTATACTGGTCTTTATACAAATGATCTACCTTTCATCCAGACTAAAGAGATGAATTAAATAAGGGTGTTAGTTGCTAAAAGTACAACTGTTAGGTCTTTTATGGTATGACTAAATTTAAAAATTTTTACAAGTGTTCATCATTGCATTTGTTTTAAAAGAGTGTGGTGGGTTCCAGATACATCCACTTGGCCCTTCTTATCTTTGGATAGGTAGCCAATGTGTAGATTCTGGTTCCTTAAGCATGTAGAACCAATCACACCTGAAGTAACTGCAGTGTGGGTCTACAGACTCACTATGAAAGGGAAATAGACCAAGTGCAATCACTATTTAAACTCTGCAGCTATCACCTTTGACATTAGATTACACTGACTTTCCTAGAAATTATTGTCACCACAGAGGAAGAACCCTGTAAATCCCAAAGATCTGAGTGCTTTTGTCTTTCCCAGGCAAATCACTTCAGGAAAGGACTGGGAGAAGGACAGATGATACATAACAGTGACTGTTGTGGGATCCAGTGTAAATAATGCCACTTCAGGCCACTTTTACCTGCAACCATTCCTGTTTTCTGAATTGATTTAAGGTGATTTGATCTTGTGTGTCCTGCTACCTCCAGAAAAATGTCCCCACTTCTTGGTGTGACCAATAATGTTATGCATTTTCTAAACTTTTTAGCATGGGCTTCTGTCACTCAACTATGTTGTTTCTTATCTCCTTCTCAGAACTCTGTGCCTCTACTCTTTCTTCTTTCCTGCCTCAAACACTAGATTCATTTTGTTTTCATCTGCTCAGAGACTGTTTCCTCTTGATCTCTTTGCTTGGACTCCTGCAGGCAGAGTCTAGGCAGTGAATATCAGTGTCGCAGCACTGTTATCAGAAGCTATGCTCTGTGTTCTTGGTATTGAATCTTGCTTAAACTTTTACTAGCTCTATGCTAGTAGAGAATAACAATGACCAAGAGGAGGATTCTTTTTACTGAGTGTGTATGTACTATGTGTCTGAGATTTTCTGTTTTATAGGTATCCATTCATTTAATTTCCCCAAGTGCTCCCAGAAGTAAACAATGTAATTACTCAAAATTTATGAGTTATCTCATTCCATCTTCAGAACACTCTTGCCTCTGGCATAGGTACTACTAATATCCTCCATGTTAAACGGTAGAGGAAATAAGCAGAGAGGTGAGTTACTTGCCTAAAGCAACACAGCCACTCAACTGTGGAGCTGGGATGGTAGCCTCTCCTCTAGAGTCTCTGCCTGCAGGGTGTCTGTCATCTATGTCTGAGACCTTGACACCTACTCAGTGTTTGTTGATTAGAATGCAGTGTAAATGGAAGGAGACTGTGACAACTGTGCCTATTGAGACATTTTTTTCTGATGTAAGAAGAGGGTCGAACTCTGTAAAGAGTAAATGTGCACTCAAGATCTGCTTTGGACACTAGCATGGCAAACTTGCACATTTTCGTGTTGGCTATTTGCTGAACTTCTACTTCTTGGTGATGAAAGATTGGTGAGGTAGAAAGGATAATTTGATCCTTTTCAGGAATAGAGTGGCAACAGTTTATGGTTTGTTCCCTCAAAAACTGTCTCTAATTTATTGCAGAATTAGAATGCATTCTCATCAAGGCAACCTCTGTGCTCCTTGTTCCTTATAAAAGACCATATTTTAGTCTGAATTCTTGATTTTGAGGTCAGGCAGAGGAGATACACACTGTCAGGGTATATAGCCATGTATAAAAATTCATAAAACTGGAATATCTCTGTCAATCATGAACCTCTAATAATTTTGATTAAAAGTAGTTGTTATGAATTCTAACAAAATAAGCCTAATCATTCCTGAAACTGGTGTTTTGCAACTTACGGGAAGCTAATCATTTGACTATATAGTTCTGTTAAAAATGACAATCCCATTTCTTTTCTCTAGAAAATCTGTGTGTTAGAAAGATAAAGATGCTGTCTTAGAATTGGGTGAAGGATGAATTGTCAAGAAAAATGTGATTTACAAATACACAGAGACTAAATCAAGGTTAGACCTTCTCACAAGTATTGAATAGGAGTGTTGATGGATGACCAAATTTTGGAGAAAGGCATAGACAAGGACTGAGAAGGGGAGGGATGTCTCTGTGTAAAGAGGAGGAGGAGGGAACAGGTGTGCTTGAGGCAGGAAGGCCAAGTTATGGTATTAAAAATAAGCCCCAGGAAGCTCTTCATAAGCAGAGAGTGGTAGAGAGTTTTATGTGCCAAAAAATGCCAAAGAGAATGACTGAAACACGTACCATTAGGTTTGGCAAGAAGTAGGTAATTCCCTTATTCCCCAGGGCTCTGTGGTCATGAAGTTGCTTTCTGCTTCTCTTCAGGTAACCATGGAGAGGCATTTATGATTTAACTTGACTGTTCCAGGTTAAAAATGGAAAACATATGATTCAACTAGAGAACACAAGGAATAACAAAGTAGGTAAGCATGCTAAGTTAGAGTTATCATTGTAATGTTCACATTTGGGACTTGGCATTTTTCCCATCTAAAGAAGTCGTAAAAATGAAGCAAGCCAAGAAAGTCACATTGACACATGTGTCAATAATCCCTTTAAAAGAGCACCATGACAAACATCATATATGATGGCATTAGTTGCATTTTGAGCACAGAGAAAGGTAACCAAGTGTCTTCATTCATTCTCTATACATAGAAGAGACCCAAGAACACTACTGGAGGGTTTCTGTCATTAAAATTTTCCTCCAGAGGAAATATACACACAACAAAACTCAGAGTGCTGTGTACCAAAAGCACAAATAGTTTAGGTTAAAATGTTTTTTGAAAGGATAACTGTATCCAGTATACATCATATTGAAAGCCATAGTTTTGCTTCTTTAAAAGTAATAAAAGAAGCAGCTCCTGTTTTCCTGTCCAAAGTGTTCACAGCTAATGAGCAGCTGGAGGCCTCATAGGCATTTAATAAACTCGTTTGCAGAGAAGGCGACTGGTGCTGCACCTCACTGTGCCTGACCTGACAGCTCAGATGTGTCATGCACCTTATATCCATATCTCTGGAAATTATCCTATGACCATATTCATACTCAATTTCCAATTCATACCATGTTTATTTAGTTCCTACTGTCTCCACCTGAATTAAACCTATAAACAATCACACCTTTACCTGTGAAGCTGATTGTTATTAGTAACTAGAATATCATTCTGTATAATCAAAATCACAGGGTGGATGCCACATGAGGCCATAAAAAATGAACAGAAATTTTCTGAAATAGACAAACATGATAATTCTGTAGATGTTTTTAAAAGAAATAATTGGGATAAATCTGAATAACAAATAATTGTCTTATTAAAAAACACAGATGGCTAGACAAAAGAAAGAAAGAAAAAAGAAAGAAAGGAAGAAAGAAAGACAGTATAAGGATTTTTCTTGGTTACTTTTCTTTTGTTGCTGAGACAAAATACCCAACATCCAAAATTAGGGAAGGAAAGGTTTATTTCTTACAGTTTGGAGGTTTCAGTTCATATCCAGCTGGCTCCAAAGCAGAGTCACATGACTGAGGGGGCAGCTGTTCATGGCAGCTCACAAGTGGCGAGAGTAAAACAGGGCAGAAGAGCAGCAAAAGAGACAGAAAACATGCCTTCTTCCCTCCCTTATATAGTATGCAGGCTCCACCCCTAGATGGGTGCAGCACTCACACGGATAATCCCAGCACTAATTCCAGCACTAAACCCATCACTAAACCCAGTACTGGGCAATGAATCAATCACAAATGCTAGATTCACCTGCTTTCATAACACATGAGGCTTGGGGGGGCCACCTATATACAAACCATAACACAACCCTACCTTCTAACAGCACATTCAGCTGCTGAATTCATTAATGGATGAATCCATTGATAACTTGTTCCACCTGAACACAAAAGGCTTTGGAGAGACATTCCAGATCAAAGCCTTAACATACTTCTTATGTTGAAAGAATGATTTTAGTCAAAGGAATCCTATACCTCTTGGCCATGGAAGTAAATTAAATCATACATCCTACCTCAAGTAACAATGCAACACATTTTCTTGCAAGTAGCTACCTCATTGTGATTCCCTGCCTGGAGAAATAGGGAGTTTGTGAAAGATGGGCTGCATAGCCTTTTTTCATATTGCAATTCCTAAGCAGATATATAATGACATTTTGGCTCCTATCACTAACAAAAAAAAATGTTTGCTCCAGGAAGTTGTATGTCCTAATGATAAGCATTCCAACATTTGAATTATAAATTGGTAGCTTGCCTGGTGGGGTTGATAGTGCCAGCTGGCTTTTCTTGAGCCCATGACATTTGATTGTCTTTTGCTTTCCTTTGAAGAAGTTATCGCTTAGCCGTCTGTCTTATAAAGTGAAAATAAATAGCCTCAATTCAGTCTTGCATTAAATATATTGTTTTTCTCAGCAAGTCATTGTGAAACTCATGAATAATATAAGGATACTCATGACATAAATACAAGGCATGATGTCCGACAAGACATTTAAGATGTTAAAGGTAATTCATGGAGACTGAATAATATCTTATATTAACTTTCCATTTTTTCAGCACCTTAAATATCCTCTTTTCTAACAAGTGAAGTGGTTTCTGTTCATTGTGCATGAAGTTTTCTCCATAGCCTCAGAGCTTGCTTTGAAGGAGAGCAAGAGCCTGTGTAGATAGAGCAAGATGAATAGCAAGGTAAGCACAGTTGTTCAGATGGGAGATTTCATCAGGTCGCTCACTTACTTGTTCAGTAGAGTAGCTTTTACTAAAGATGGAATGAAAGGGTATTCTTATGTCAGATAACCATGCTTGAACTCCAGGATTCAGGCAGGAAGCAGAGGATATACGTCTCTGAAATCAATTCTGTATGGTTATTTTCTAAGTTTTCATGAATACTAAAAGAAAAAGGTCGACTAACATAAAAAATGCAGTGCAATGGTTCCCTCAGGGGCTGGGCACTGGTGAGGTCTGCATTATTGCTTTTTGATCTTCCATTTATCCTTTTCTGAATATGAATAAAATATACTTTGAGATTTTAGCTTAAAATTAAGAAGAATTAATGATCCCCTTTGAAAATAAGTCTCTGCTATGCTATTAATCTTTAAGAAAGTTAAGAAACTCTTCAAATTTCCATTAAGAATCCGCCACTCCATGTATGTCTGTGTCTATCTCTGTGTCTGTGTACGTTTCCATCTCTGCCTCTTTCTGTTTCTGTCTCTGTCTCTCTTAAATCATTGGTTAGGTTTTTCAAGGGGGAAAACACCCCAGTTTACCTTGGTTGTTGAGTTCCAGCTGCATGCTGTAGACATGGCTCAGTGTGGCTATGCAAATGACTCTGGTGTACTAGACCCAAGGTAAAATCTCAGATACGGAAGTCTAATGTGTGCTGGGTGAGTCTTTGAGAAACTCAGTGTTACTTAATTGTTTTGCAAGATAGCAGTGACTTGAGTGGTTACCTAAACTTCTACTTCTGTGAGCTGCAACACATTGAACAGCTAATGGAGGAAATGTGCAGCAAAATGAAGTTTTTCATACCTCCAAGTGTTTGTAAAATAACTTTATTGATTATAAGTCAGGAAAACTTGCATTTCCCTGCAATGGTGAGAAATTGTGGCAAAACAGCTTCTTGTGAATAATTTTATTAATGTGCCATGTAATTGGCCAGGGAGAAAAGCATATACATATGGAGTATACAAGAGTCAAACATGGTATCCTTTTATTTTAACTTAATTGACTGAGTAGTAAATTAGGAAGATAAACCTCAATCTGATGTAGAGTCTTGAATGACTTGATTTAGAGAAGAGACCACGGGAAAGCCTAATTGTGACTTCATCAGCTAGTGTTGCCTCTGTCTAGGATCTTTGCTGATAATAACGGAGTTGGTGGCAGAGTACTTGTGGTGGCCCAAGGCCAGGTTTAACAATATTCTCTCCACCACTTACAGCAGGGTGACCAAGGATAAATCAACATAGCTTCATATTTATTTCATTAGTAGAGATAATAATCAGTGCCTTAAATAGATCTAAATATGACATTTAAAGTTGGATCATTATAGGAATGGAAGAAGTTTATGAAATAGCTATATAATACTGGAGGTCACCATATTAAGTAGTTATTTGTATTAATTTGTCCATAATTCCACCCACAATGGAGATGGTAATGACGTTTCCCTATCCTGATTTGTTGCTTCTTACCAATACTTATGGACAGGGCAAGGCTGGCAGCCACAAGTTTGTTATTGTGCTTCTCACCTGAGATTGATTCCAAAGCATAGAAAGATTGCCTAGAAGTGATAAACGTTTTCTTTGGGACTAATAAGTTCCTAAACTGAGTGTACTTAAATCACTGTGAAAGCTGGGTGTGGTGGCTCATGCCTATAATCCCAGCACTCAGGAGGCTGAGACAGGAGGATCGTTGCCAGCTGAAGACCAGCCTGGGATACAAAGTGAGTTCAAGCCAGCCTGAATTGCATGTAAGATCCTGTTTCTTTTTGAAAAGAGACAAAAAGAGTCAAAAGACAAAACAACAACGACAACAACAGCAACAACAAAAATCACTGCAAGAAGTGATTCTTAGTCCTGAATGTTCTAGAAAGAGTCTCATCAGACCTCAGTGGTTAAAAAAGTTTAGAAAATTCTCTCCTATTAGCCAAATTGGCTTATTCGCTCTGTACTAAAATAGAACATATCCACATTATTATTGCTTCTGAACCTTATATCTATCATTTTTATTTTGTACACAATGTCTTCCTTCTGTAGGCTTCCCTTAATTTAGCATACAACTATTTGCACTCCTCCTAAAAAGACCTCCTTGATTATGTCAGCTACACAATAGAGATTGTCTTTCACAAGCTTTGGTGGACATGTCATTTGCAGGATTATAGTGATATTTATCATGTATGAATGACTTACTCTTAAAAATGTGTTATAAATTCTCTGTGGGAAGGAATATACATTTTACTTCTATTATTAGAAAATAATACCATAAATTTATGAAGACAGGATTATTGGGTGGGTAAGAACTACTTTAGTAGTCGTTCTCTCTGATGATACAGACTATTTGGGAACAAAAATGTGAATGGGACAGAAAAAGAGAGTTCAAAAACTCAGGATGGAAAAAAAAGCATTGAAAATCATTTTAAAGTATGATGAATTTGAGATAAAGGGAACAAAATATTGACTAAAAACTTTTGATGTATGACCATGAGATTTTAGAGGAAGAAGCACAAATTTTAGTTTCTTCTTAGAAAAAAAAAACTGAGGGCAAAATTAGACCCATTGGAAAATATCTGATGTGTCTATTTTTGTTGTCTTGTTATGCATGTTCAGTGTAACATAAGTTTTCTATTTTTCAGATAGAAAAAAAGAGAAAAACTAATACAGAGTCTATTGCTTGCAAACCACATACTGATCTTTCTTCACAAATGAAACTTCTTCCCACAGCAAAATGTTCTCTTACCTATGGCCGCATTTGGAGGGATTGTATGAAATTCCAGGAAGGAAAGAAATGCATTACTCTATTTCATATTTAAATGGACAATCTCCTTCATATTTCCTTACCTCTTTGAATCAAAGTAAAAATAATAGAGATAGTGAACAGATGATTAGCATGTTTTTCTTTTATTCTTCAAAAATTTTCAGACAATACAAA
Organism: Cuniculus paca; assembly: GCA_004365215.1. Taxonomy (NCBI): domain Eukaryota; kingdom Metazoa; phylum Chordata; class Mammalia; order Rodentia; family Cuniculidae; genus Cuniculus; species Cuniculus paca. The sequence goes on from RJWT010034778.1 coordinate 13,257, forward strand.
GACAATTTGCTTTCTCCTGATACAGAGATGCTACATAAAAATGAAGTTATTCTTTCTCTATCCTTTTAATTTTACTTTTCTGTTTTAGATTAATTTGCAATCTTTTTCCTAGTGGAATTTTTCATTGTAAAGTTCTTTTTTGTTTGTTTTTTTTTGTTTTAGCATTATATGGCTTCTTAATACTTGGTCAGTAACAGGCATTAATCATGGCATTTCATTTTCAGGCCACAGAGGAGACATTAGAAGGTATGCACATTCCCTTCCTAGACCATGAAGCAGTGTTTACTCACACTGACATTTGTAGGCTTACTTTTTAAAGAACTATTTCTGTTATGGCTTATATTTTGAT
>RJWT010034779.1:0-13611 GCA_004365215.1 Cuniculus paca
GCCATTGTCATAGCATTAAAAGGTAGAAATTCAGCGGATGATTAGGCCACGGGGGCTCTGAGCTCAAGAAGGGATTAACACTGCCATCACAGGATGAGTTTCTGATGAAAAGTGTGGCCAGATGTCCTCTCCGTCTCATGCCACTCGCCTGTCCCAGTGCTCTGCAGTGACTCAGCAAGGCGGCTGGGAACAGGAAACTGCATACTGGGCTCGTTTATACTGCACCCAGCTGCTGCGGTGTTCTGTCACCTGCAGGAAGCAGGCTTCGGTCCTCCCTGACCTACGCTGCCGGAACAAGATGAGATTAGGCGCGCAGGACAAATTCTCATCCTGATTCTTCTTCCCATTGTGAGCTTAGTCTCTAAAGAGAATCAGTGGCACCAAATGGCTGCCATTAAGCTCTCAGCTGGCAGGGCCCGGATGTCCCAGGCCTGATGGGGCATGGCTCTCATTCTGTTCCGGAGGAGCTCATCTATGCCACCAGGGCAATTTACCTTTTCCTTATTGAGTTAAAAATAAAAAAATGACATTTTCAGGCATCAAAATGCTACTTGTCACACCTGGGGACTAAAAGTTTATTACAACTTTATTAAAATCTATGAGATAAATTGAAGAGCCATGATCTCCAAGTAGCTGGTGGAAGTCCCTGTCTCCCTGCAGACGTTTGGGTTTCCTATTAAGAAAGTTGTCACAAGTCATTTGGACCGGAGCGTGTAGTTTTAGACTGCCAAATGTTGATTAATTAAGCCGATGTTTGGATTAGTTCTGCCTGATAGTTTCATTAGGGAAAGTGACTGAAAATGTGGAATAAACTAATGAGAAGGAATAAGAAGGCATCATTCCATGAGTGAGACTTAAGGAAGCCCACCATGCCCACTAGTGTGTGTGTGTGTGTGTGTGTGTGTGTGTGTGTGTGTGTGTGTGTTGTGTGTGTGTGTGTGTGTGTGAGGCTCTGTGACTGTGAGGATTCACAGTAGTCGATGTGAATTTCACTCCTGGTAGCAGCTCCTCTTCTCTCTCTGCTTTTGGGCCTGACATCTCTACAATGACTTCCCCAAGTCAAATGCCACATATTCATGGAGTCTTGGGCCAATGAGCTAGAGGTCACCACACCCCCAGCCACCCTAGGGTGACCACAATGGGGCTTTGAGGATTAACCAGGGAAAGTCTGCCAGGGAAGGTTTGGCTGGGGGTACACTGATGCCTGCTCCCCCAGAAGCTGGCAGAAATGCTGGGGAAAAGGCAAGATTCTCTGGGAGACTAGAAGATACCACTATAAGAAGCTCTCGTTATGGCTCGAGTCCCTATAGTTTCCTCTTATTGTCCTCGTTTAGCCATCTGTCTTCCCCTCCAGCCCAGAAGCATGAGGAAGAAGGTCTTTAGTGTCCTCCTTGCCTGGCACAACAGGTCTAACACACAGAGAGAATAGAATAGAAAGAGCAGAACCGAGATTGAGGCGGCTTCTAACAGCTCAAGCAGTGGGAAGCTGAAAACCGTCTCCTTTTCTCGACATCCATTTTTCTGTTCTGTGAAGAGGCAATCATAGCTGTGACCACCACCTAGCACCCTTGGTGTCCAGGACTGATGTCCAGGCTGTTCCTGGTGGCTAAGTGGGCCAGGACCAAAGCCAAGGTAGGGCCAGCCAAGGCCTGACACCCAAACGCTGGACCCTGAGGCTGCCACTGGGCACCCCAGCGAGGCAACAAAGTTGCTAGTAGGGCTGCAGAAAACTGCAAAGGGGCCTACAAGCTCTGACTTTGGTGGTGCTGATGGCGTGGCAGAACCTGCTAGGGCTGAGCACTGAGAACTCTAATACTAAGTGTGTGACTCTGGGAGCTAAGAGGCCTGGCACTCAGGGATCAGGGCTGTGGCATTAAGGGCTGAGCTGGGAACCTCTGAGTTTCACATTGCCAAGTCGAGATTTCCATCCTAATGGGACAGAAAGCACTTTCATCTGATTATGCATATGAAAAAGGTAGATAAAGATATGGACACATAGACAGATAATAGATATACAGAGAGATGATAGAAATAGCTATGTTAGATAACACATCAATAGATATACAGATAGTAGATATAGAAAGACAGTCGATGATCAGAATACACATTCTTCTCAGCTGCACATGGATGTTCCCTGAAATAGACCATATACTATCCCACAGAATATGCTTAAGTAAATGCAAAGGAATTGAAATATTTCCTTATTTATTATCTGATCATAGTGCAATGAATTAGAAATTAATGACAAAAGAAACTGAACGAACTCCATAAACACATGAAAATTAAGTAATACCCTCCTGAACAACCAACAGGTAACAGATGGAATGAAGGAAGAAATTAAACAACATCTACAACTAAACAAGAATACAGATAAAACATACTTGAACTTATGGGACACGACGAAAGCAGTCCTCAGAGGGAAGTTTATAGTGATGAATTCTCACATCAGAAAAACAGAACAACCTAATGTTACACCTCAAGTTTCTAGAAAAAGACAAACAAGACAAACCCAAAGCCCATACTAGGGAGGAAATTATAAAAACCAGAGCAGAAATTAATACAATGGAGACCAGGAAAACAATGCAAAGAATCAATGAATCATAGAGTTGGTTCTTTAAAAGAATAAACAGAATTGATAAACCCCTTGCCAACCTTATCAAGAAAAGGAAAGAAAAAAATGCAAATTCATGCAATGAGGAATGAAAAGGGTGAAATTACTACAGATTCTGTGGAAATTCAGAAGATCATCCACACCTACTTTGAAAATCTTTACTTGTATAGACTGGAAAACAGAGAAAATGGACAGATTCCTGGAAAAGTATGAATTACCAAAGCTGAATCAAGAATATACAAAAATTCTCAATAACTCAATATCAGTTAGTGAGATTAAAAATGTAATTAAAAACTTTCCAACAAAAAAAAGTCCAGGTCCTGATAGATTCACTGCTGAATTCTACAAGAAATTTAGAGGAGATTTAATGCCAATACTCCTCAAACTTTTTAATGAAGTTGAAAGAGAAGCAATATTCCCTAACTCATTCCTGGAGGCAAGTATTACCCTGATACCAAAACCAGAGAAAGACTCAACCAAAAAAAAAAAAAAAAAACTACAGGCCAATCTCCCTAATGAGCATAGTTGCAAAACCCCTCAATAAGATACTAGCAAACAGAATGCAGCAAATCATTAAGAAGATTATACGCCAAGACTAGGTGGGGTTCATCACAGGAATGCAGGGATGGTTCAATATATGCAAATAAATAAATGTAATACATCATATCAACAGAACCAAAGACAAAAATCACGTGATCATCTCGATAGATGCAGAAAAAGCTTTTGAAAAAGTCCACCACTCACTCATGATAAAAACTCTACAGAAGTGCCGGGCGTGGTGGCTCACGCCTGTAATCCCAGCACCCGGGAGGCTGAGACAGGCGGATCGTTGTGAGTTCGAGACCAGCCTGGGCTACAAAGTGAGCTCAAGGCCAGCCTGAACGGCATAGTGAGACCCTGTCTCAAAAACAGGGCTGGGGATCTAGCTCAGCGGTCTAAGCACCTGCCCAGCAAGTGCAAGGTCATGAGTTCAATCCCCAGTGCCGCAAAAAAAAAAAAAAAAAAACTCTACAGAAAATCATAATAGATGGTCTTTACCTCAATCTGATAAAAGCCATCTATGACAAACCAACAGCCAACAACATACTAAATGGGCAAAAACTGAAAACTTTCACTCTAAAATCACCCTAGAACAAGACAAGGATGTCCACTATCACCACTCCTATTCAATACAGTTCTGGAAACATTAGCCCAAGCAATTAGACAAGAGAGAAATAAAAAGAATAAGGATAGGAAAGGAAGAAGTTAAACTATCATCATCTGCAAGATGACATGATATACTGCATAGAAGACCCCAAAAACTCCATCAAAAGACTCCTATAGTTAATAACCAAATTCAGTAATGTAGCTGGATACTAAGTCAACACTTGAAAATCAATAGCCTTCCTATACACAAACAGCAAACTCACTGAGAGAGAAATTTTGGAAACCACACCTTTCACAAAAGCATCCAAAAAAGTGAAATACTTAGGAATTAATCTAATAAAGGAAGTAAAGGATCTATACACTGAAAATTACAGTACTTTGAAAAAGGAGATCAAAAAGGATATCAGAAAATGAAAAGATATCCCTTGCTCATGGATAGGAAGAACTAACATAGTGAAAATGGCCATACTTCCAAAATTGTTATACAGATTTAATGCAATCCCAATCAAAATACCATTAACATGCCTCACAAAACTAGAGAAAACATTCCTAAAATTCATTTGGAAGCAGAAGAGACCTAGGATAGCAAAGGCAATCCTGGGCAATAAAGGCAAGGCAGGGAAGCATCACAATCCCTGACTTGAAATTATACTACAAAGCTACTATGATAAAATCAGCATGGTACTTGCCAAAAAAAACAGACCTGATGATCAGTGGAACAGATTAGAAGATGCAGACACTACAAACACACTCAGCCACCCTATCTTTGACAAAGGGGCCAAACATGTTCACTGGAAGAAAGATAAGTGGTGCTGGAAAAACCGGCTCTGTGCATGGCGAAGATTAAAACTAGACCCATGTCCATCACCATGCACTAAACTAAAGTCAAAATGGATCAAAGGTCTAGATATTAAAACAGAGACACTAAATCTACTGGAAAAGAAAGTAGGTAAAAATCTTGAAGATATAGGGGTAGGAAGAGATTTCATGAACAAAACCCAAACAGAATGAGAAATACTTCAAAGAATAAACAACTGATATCTCATCTTATTAAAAGGCTTTTTGAACATCGAAAGAAATCACCAACAGAGTGAAAATACAATCCACAGAGTGGGAAAAATTTTAGCCAACTGTCCCTCAGATGAAGGACTTTCATCTAGAACATACAAAGAACTGAAAAAAATCAGAGCCTCCCAAAATTAAAGACCCAATCCAAAAATGGGTTTCTGAGATAAATACACACTGCTCAGTTGAAGAAATACAAACACCAAATAAATATATGAAAGATGTTCAACATCATTTGTCATCTGACAGATGCAAATTAAAACAACAGTGAGATTCCATCTCACCTCAGAAAGAATGGCTATTATCAAGAAATCAACCAATAACAATGCTGGAGGGACTGTGGGGAAAAAGAACCCTTCTCCACTGTTGGTGGGAATGTAGACTGGTACAACCACTGTGGAAATCAGTGTGGAGATTCCTCAAAAAACTAGAATTAGAAGTGCCATTCAACCCAGCTATTCCCTTTCTGGGTATCTTCCCAGAAGAATTAAAAACATCATACCACAGCAACATATGTGCATCCAAGTTTACAGCAGCACAATTTGTAATAGCTAAATCTTGGAGACAACCTGAATACCCATTGATCAAAGAATGGATAAAAAAATGTGGTATTTTTATACAATGGAGTACTACTCAGCTATAAAGAAGGATAAACTTGAGATATTCATAGGGAAATGGAAGTAACTTGAGACTACACTCATAAGTGAAATAAATCCAACTCACATGTGTAAACATGGTATTGTCTCCTTAGTGTAAGAAGCTGAAAAACTAAAAAGGATTGAAAATGTACAAAAGATATTGTGAAATGGGAAAAATGGTTCAAAGGTTAAGAGAAACTGAAATGGGATAAAGGAGAAAAGAAGGAACGGAAAAAGAAAAACAAACACACAAAATAGCTAAGATAGTTATACTAATAATTACTATCAGTTCATTGAAAAGAAAGATTTGTGCCTATATTGTTTGATCAGTTTTTCATGCTTATATCTTGTAATATGAGCAAACACTTTGAAGACAGCAATACGTTACGTGCTAACCATTGCTACTCTCCTACAATCTTATTTTGAAATCTTGTACCATTATTTTTATTGGGTTTTTTTTCTTTAAAATAAAAAAATAGAAAACTAAAAGAAAGACAATGAAAAGAGATAGAGAGGCAGAGATGCATACAGAGATAATAGAACAGAGAGATGCTGGGTTGGTGCAGAGAGATGATACGAGAGACACAGGCTAGAGGGCTCTGCAGAGCTTGGTTAGTTGGTGGGTTTGGGTTTTCTGGCTATAAAACTTACACTGCAGTCTCAAAAACCCTTATCCTCCCACTTGTTCCCCCCGGTTACATCATTTGCCCACCTGAGAGGACACCAGGACCCCAGATCTTCACCCAGGGGCAGGACCCTTCTGCTGGCCTCTGCTCCACTTGTGTCTCAAGATCTCTGTCTCCATGCTCAGCTCCTGGCAGATGCCTGCTCCGTCCTTGGGCTCCCTGTGAGGGCCAGGGGCTTGCCTTATTCCTGTCCCCAAGCGTGACTTTCTTCAGGATTTTGTGTGGAGGTCTTGAAAGGCCGGGATGGGATTCTACACCCCACCGCTTTGGAAGCGGTCTGGGAATCAAGGCCTCTGCCTCCCTCCTCCTCTAGCTGCCCCAGGGGAACCCCACTTGCTTCTTGGTATTTAATTTTAAAAAAAAAAACTTTCAAAACCCACTGATACAACTGCAAATTCTGATTCCAGAGAAAAAGACATAACATAAGTAGCAAACATTAGAAGCTGCCTGAGGTCTGGCAGTTCCCAGGCACGAGGCTAACAGCTGATTCAAGCTCTCCTGGCCCTGCTCGCCCTTGACTGTCCCCTCCACAGGGCAGAGAGAGCAGGCCTGCCCACTTCTTTCTTCCATCCCACGCAGACGGACCTAGCACAGCTGTGGACAGGCTTAACATCCTTCCTCCTTCACACCCACTTCCCTTCGGCAAAAGCGGGGCTCCCTCTGCACCCCATAGCAGGGAGTCTTGGGTAACCTAAGATAGGTCATGACTGTGCCATGAACAAATGCCCAGGGAGGACCAAGTTTCCTGTCATGTCACTGAGCAGCTTCTGAGTCATTTCGTAATAGTCTCAAGCTAGGTTCCCTAGAGACCAAATTTGACTGACGGATCTGAGGACTCTCTGGGGGATGACCTGAGGAGGGCCTGCCAAAGAGGGGACCATAGGACGTAAGGGTAGGGACCAACACCAGAAGGCAAGACAAGGAGTAGGTCACCACTCTGGATACTACCTCAGCCCCAGAGGACCCAGGAAGCTCCTGCTCAAAGCCATGTTCTAGAGAGGTGACAATTGTGACACGCCCACCAATCTTGTCCTTCTGTGGCTGAGGGTGGCTCTGGGGTGTCCACCAGCAGCCTTTCTGACAGAAAGCTCACTACAAAACCCATCAAAGACAAGGGGGAGGCAAGACCCCATCTGCTTTACTTTCACATAACTTACAGACTCTGACACCTGCACATCAATTAAGAAAAGCAGACCCTTGTCACGAATATTCTAATTGGAAAGGCTGAGGCTTACTGCAGAGAGTTTCTTAAGAGCAGATAGGCATCAGGATCCAATTTCCAAAATTTACAGCAGTGAGTGGATGATCTACAACTCAAGCATCTCCAGGTCTTCTCAAGCGCCGACCCTCAGAGGACTGAGGACTTTATTTTATTAGGGGACTTTAACTCAGCAGCCCCAACACATGAAGTCAGTGCCCAGCTACCCAGCACAGCATCTCCTTCCCCAGAAACCACTGTTCAGAGTCAAATAAAGAATAAGGGGCTCTAGACCTGGGTCTACCAGTTGGCCCACCACCCATGTGGCCTCACCACACCATTTCTTCTCTCTCTCTGGACTTCAGTGGCCTCCTTTCTGTCCCTACAGTAATCCACCCAGACGTTCCAGAGGTGTGGAGGGATTCACAGGAGGAGATCATCTAAGTGGGGATGCAGAGCTTAGGGCCAGGAGGAGAAGGATCAGCCTGCTTTCCCACCCTACCGCTCATACTCTCCCCTCAAGAGCACTGGGCTCATGGTCAATCTTTAATCCCCATGCTGATTTGTGATGCCCTCAAGGACAAGGACATTCCAGTCCCCAGATCTAGGCCAAAAAACTTCATCAATGCCCAGTGTTGGTCCATCCTTCTGTCTGTGATGCTACAACATGGTCCTTGGACAACCAGAAGCCAGTCAACATCTTGGTAGCAGAGAAAGTGGGGATGCCGGTGAGTCCTCATGCACTTGAGCTGGGTTTTGTCACCTCACTCAGCTGTCCTGGTCTTCTCCTGCTACTGTCGACACATCGCTTCCATCATGGTGGCTGGGCTTTGCTGTGTGTATGATCTCCGCAGCTGGAAACTACAGCTAAATCAAGGAGGAAACTCCAAAAGGGTGCAGTTCCCCGCCCTCTTGTTCTTTTTTACACACACATAGACACTCACTCACAGAAATGATCAGAAAGAAAGGCAGGGACCAATGAACAGGCACAGGAAGAAAAGCAATTAGAGATGAAAGAAATCACAGATGCATTCAGGCTGTCTGCAAGGCGGAGGCCCAGCGGGACCGGAAGCCAGAAGGAAGCTGGGGAGCAGCATGGTCCTCTGGAGGCCATGAAGGAAGAGTGTCCAGCTGCAGATGTAACACCCTGCACGATGGTGCTGTCATGGCCCAACGTGCGTCTGCATGCCACCAGGCACCAGAAGGAGACCAGTGCAGAGGAGGCAAGCGCTGCCCTGGGCACTAGCCAGGTGCTGTCAGGGAGCAAGCGCATCACCCCAAGCAGAGCCCAGGCCCATGTCTGCAGAACCTCACAATCTGAGCTTGCTGATGGGTGTTGAGGGTGCAGCCCAGGCCCTGCCCACAAGCTGGGCACAGGAGGGGCAGTGAAGGCAGACACAGCCCTCAGCCTGTTCCCTGCTCTCATGCCACCCCTGCCAGGCCGGTCAGTGATGAGCACAAAGTTGCCAACCTGGGAGCTCAGACGCAGGGCTGTCTCCTGCTGAGCCACTTCCTCCCTTTCCTGGAGTTAAAATGAGCTGTGCTCAGATGTTCACTGCCCGCTAGACTAAAGGCACCCGAGGGCATGCCCATCTATTATTTATCTTCAGGTCACCCGTAGCGCCCAGCACAGGTGCTGAAAGCACATCTGTTAAATAGATGGACTGCCTGGTGGCATCTGTCTTGGGTCCCAGGGCACAGCAGTGGCTGCAGAACATCTGGCAGTTGTCACACACACAGCCACGGCATGGTGCGCTGGCTCTGCCTGCCTTCCCGCCCCTCTTCCAGCTCCTACCCATCCCTTCCCTCCCTTCCTTCTTTTCCTCATCATTTCTTTCCTTTCCCTCCCTTCCTTCCTTTCTTCCTTCCCTTTCTTCTTTTGCTTCCTTCCTTCTTTCCTTTCTCCTCCTTCCTTGCTTCCTTCCTTCCCTCCCTCCTTCACCAGGATTTATCAAGCCCTTCTAGACTAAGAACTGTGCAAGATGACATTTGCAGGGCTTAAAAGATCTGCACCTTCAGCCCTTTGATCGTCTTCACCCATTGGGGACTTGGAGCTTCTGGGAAGTGGGAGGAGCACAAAGGACCCTAGTGTGCGTTGGGGGATGGGCTAGGGAGGCAGCACCTGCTTTAAGGAAAGGACAAGGGCTGGGCTTATGCTTCATGCTCAGAGGCTAGAGGTGGGGGTGCAAGTTACTAACCACCTGCTTTCCATTTGCCTTTAAAAAGGACTGAAAGAGATGATTCTACTTTGTTTTGTTTGATTTTATGATGTCTGGTGATATAAACAGCTACTTTGAAGGCATGCATTATGGTAGCCACTGTTGTATTCCAACTCTCTTGTTTTGAAGTCCTGTATTGCTTTCATTGTTTTGTTTTGATTGGTTTTATTCTGTTCTGTTGTGTTTGATTTTAGTGTGCCTGATGGAATGGGAAGTTATTTTGAAGATAGCAAGAGGCACCTTGGTAGCCATTGTTGGTCTATTTTTATCTTGTTTGAAGTCTTGTATCATGTTCATTGTTTTGATTGACTCTATTCTGTTTTATTTTTTATTTTATTCTCTTCAAAATAAAAAAAGATTTAAAAAAAAGGACTGAAAGAGAAAAGGAAGAAAAGGAGGCAGAGGGAGGAAAGAAGGGAAGGAGGGAGGGAGGGAGGGAGGGAGGGAGGGAGGGAGGAACCAGCTCCCCAGCCCTTGCTAAACCCCAGGCGTCTCCCTCTCTTCCACTAAACTTCACAGCAGCTCTCCACGGAGCCCCACAAGACGAAGCCATTCTGCGGGCGTAGAAATGCGGTCCCGGTGGTTCTGAGCCGCACCTGACGTGTGGGCCTGGGAGGCTGATTCTGATGGACATCAGGGCCAGTGCCTGTCATGCACTCCCCTGGGGCTCCATCCTCAGCAGCTTCCTTCTATCCCAGAAAGGAAGGAACCCACGGTGGCAGTGGCTTCTGGGAGCCGCTGAACCTGGGCATTACGCTCTGCGGCCTGAGCCTGGCAGCTGCGTCCCCCTCGCTCCCTCCAGCCCAGCCAGCTCCCAGGTTACTAGCAGACCCAGCCCCTCTGCCCCTGCTGGTGGTTTCCGTGCAATCCTACACGGTAGTGCTGGGCGGGCTGCCTCGGGTCCAGAGCCTCAGCCTGGGGACAGGAGAGCACAGCAGAGATACCCAGCTTGTAAGGGGCAGAGCTGGGACTCAAACCCAGGCAGTCTGGCTCCAGAGCCCATGTGTGTAACAGTGCACACCATTCTCTTTTGACTCCCCTTTTCTAGTTTTCTCCTCACCTGTGCTGAAGTGTTTTCTGCCCATTCTGTGTGAAGAATGTGGGAATGGATAGCCAAAAAAAAAAAAAAAAATCTAGAAAAAAACAAATGCTTGAAAGGCCTCTGCACTGTATCCCCCAGCCAGGAAGATGCTGTGATGGCCCCAGCCCATTGTGACCCACAGGCGGGGAATGCACAGAGCCAGCCTTGTCCCCAAGGGCAGGGTGCTGAAGGACATGGGCCTCATATGCCACACAAGGGGACACAGGGACATGTGGCTACTGCCAGCACCTGGACACTCCAGCCAGAGGCCATCAGGCTGGGGGTGATGGGCAGTTAGGAGCAGCCTATCCACCCACCCTGCAGCACTGTGGGCCCCAAGGCCTCACGTGTCACTGCTGCCGCCCCGCAGCAGGCTTTGCAGGATGATCGGCGGCCTTCCAGGTGCTCGCTGAGTGCAGGAATGTTTAAAAACCTTAAATAAATTCCCATCTCATTTCCACCAGCTCCAGCTCCCAGCCCAAGCATGAAATGAATAGGCGGGTTCTCCTGTGTTGCTGTCTTCCCAGGGCCCTGGGGGCCCCTGCATGACCTAGTGGCTCTTTTCCATCCCCAATGTCTGCAGCTGCAGCCTCTCTCCTCCATGCCCTCCTCTCCGGCTCCTTAGGCTGAGCGCTGACCTCCTGTGCAGGACTGGCCAGGTTGCCTCCCACCCCTGAGCAGCTGCATGGCCACCAATGACAGTGTTCCCAGCACTGCGGCCTCCCTAATGCAACTGGCCCTCCTGAAGGGAATCTTCTCCCCTCGGGCCCCCAGAATCTCCCTGCCATTTCACTCAGGGCTCTGCTCAAATCTCCGCTCCCGAGGGTCCCCAGATGCCGCCGTCTCTAAAGCTGCTGCATCCCATTTCATTCTTGCCAATCCTTCCTTAGTAACCTGTAATTCCTTTGAAGACAGGGATGAGTCTATGCCCTTAGCACCCAGAGGGATGCCGGGACATAAGAGGTTGCTGTTTGTTGAATGCATGCATGCAGGAATGAATGAACACATGCATGAATGCCCATGAGTGGTCCCAGGATACTAAGAACCCCAGCCCAGGGCTCTTTAAATCAGAGGGGCTTCGGAGAGCACAGTAGGAAGATCTAGGTTCAGAGCCAGATGGCCTGACTTCGAGTCCCGACTCTGCCACTTACTAGATCTGTGACCTTGGGTGAGCTGCTGAGCCTTTCTGCGCCTCGGTTTCCTTACCTGCACAATCCAGATGAGAACATGGCTCACTGGCTAGTAGGGATCCAGTGAGGGTGGGTGTATGTGTGTGGCTGGCATGCAGTAAGGGCTCTGGGCATGCTAAATGCACAGAACAGATATGACTGTGAGGGAACAGTGAGGCCCGGGGGACAGTGGTGCCACCCAACATGGGTCACAGGAGGGTGGGTGCTGCAGCAAGCTGTGACCTCAGGGACAGATGGGGGCTTCTGTTCACAGAGCTACCACTGCAGATGGAGAAGGACAGGCAGTCCCACTCTGAGCTTAAAGGAGAGCTTTAAAACTGAGAGAACAGAGACCCAGGTCCTGGGGTCTGGGAGAGTGAGGAGTAGAGCCAGAGGAGCGGATGGGACTAAGGGGGCTCCGGTGGGTGAGAGGATACTATCCCAACAGAATGCAGGGCCCAGGAGCAAGAGTGGTCTCCCTTCTAGAACTGGCCCTCGGGTGGGACATCTCCAGGTAGCCAGCTGGGTTGAGGAGGATGGTGTGCACCAGGGTGTTGTAAACACTTGGGCAGAGGGCTCAGTGCCCACTCCAGGAAGAGGATGGCCTTGTAGTCCCTGTCCCACCTTATCCAGAGGCCACATCTTTGGTCCTGCCCCAGCTCCCCCTTCTTGCCGAGTGACAATTGCTGCTCCGAAAGGACCCACAGGAGCACATCTTGGATGCTAAGTGATGTATCTACCTTCGAAGAGGCAATGGGTGCTCTGACAACCCAAAGCAGATTACTCATTCCTGCCACCGACAAGTGTGCCTGCTTGGCAAGGTCCAGCCCAGAGTCAGGGCAGGAGGCTGAGAGAGGAGGCTTGAAGGCATCTGCTGCCTGGGAGGCAGAAACTCTGGAAGCCAGGGAGCGGGAGATCACTCTGGGCAGCCCTAGGGGTCTGCATGGATCAGGTCTATAGCCAGCTCAGAACAGAGGAGAGGGGCCTCTGAGGCATCCAGGGATGCCTTTGCTCAGGAGATCGATATGTGATCTAAGCAGATTGTCCCCTCTTCCCTCCCTCCTGCCTCTTCCCTTGAGAGAATTTGAAGAGGGGGAAGCAAAAAAAAATCTGTGAGGAGAAAAAAGGTCCGATGTGTGCTGATCTGTCTCGGAGGTGTCCCCCGTCCCTCCCAGGAGAGAAAGGGCAAGAGCCAAGGGGTGACAAGCAGGAAGTTTTGAAGAGATACATGCTTGGGGGAGGTGACAAGGTGAGAGTAACCTTCCTCAGTCCCGGCACCCTGCTGGGAGACCCATTAAGACAGAAACAGCCCTTGTGGGTGTCAGGGGGCCAAGGGGGTGTTTTCCAGAGTCCATGATTGATGAAAGGGGTTGATTTGGAGAGCATCTATAAAGACACACAGCCTGGATAAAGATGAATGAACACAGATTTCTCTGGGGTTAAGGGTGAAGGAGAGAAATCTGAAACTGACGGGTTTCTTTGGGAAGGCAGCAGGAGGCTCGTTGAAAATTTGAGAAAGTCCAGAGGGCTAGAAGACCCAGAGGCACCCAGATTTTCCTGTGGACAGCTACATACTGGCCTGCAGCACAAAGGGACCTAAGACACGGGTCCCCAGCCTGAGGGACTTTTCCTCCAGAAGGGGTCTTTTCCATCACACCAGGAGGGGGGCCTCAGCTCAGAGAGAAAAGCTGTGAGAAGACCAAGCACGCGTAACTGACACGGGAGCCGGGGAAGGGTTCAAACAAAGCGTGACCACCGATCTGATCACCAAGGAGGGATGGATTAGGGCACAATGGTT
>RJWT010034780.1:0-13612 GCA_004365215.1 Cuniculus paca
TACAGTAGCCATTGCTCATTTCTTGTTATCTGACTTGAAGACCTGTAATGATATTCTCTTTTATCTGGTTTTATACTACTTTATTTTGTTTGAGTTTATTGTCTGTAAATGTATGAACAACCATTTTGAAGAAAGCAAGAGACACTAGGGTAACCATTGTTAATCTCCTGTTGTTATGTCTTGAAAACCTGTATAGCTTACAGTGTTCTGTTTTGAAATGCTAGTTTATGTTTGACTCTATTCTGTTTTCTTTCGCTTTTTTCATTCTGTTTTGTTTTGTTTTGTTTTGTACTATTCTCTTTAAAATAAAATAAAAAAACACACACAGTAGGAAGCTCACAGGAAATTCTTCAAACACATTCAGTATAGGACATCACTGACTTGATTAAGAAACAGGTGGAGTCACCAAAATAGGGCACCTAACAGTGCCCACGGCCCCACAGGCTACACACTGTGGCTAGTTTTGCTTTGGAAAAGCTTCTGAATATTGGCAGTTAACATTACTAACCTGTATTTTTTTAATGATGGACATCTCTGCGCAAGTGTTATTTCTCTTAGTGCACCAACCTGGGGCCTCTTAGACAAGCCGAAGGGCAGGAGAAGTCCAGAGAGCTACCTACTCCACTTCGGGTGCAGGCAAACTCATTAAAATTGGAGGGAGACATCTCCCCACATGGTCCTCAGCCTGCCTTTCCAGCAGGATCTGCTTTGGTAGCACTGCATCATTTTCATAAATTATTCAACAAGCATCTATTAAGTTCCAGGCACCATTCGAGAACACTGTAGCAAAATAAAAACAGTCTTAAATGCCTGCCCCTAAAGCAGTTGTACTCAGTGGCATGAACACAGACTGTCACACAGAAGCCTATCATATTCAGAAGTTATAAACTCAAATGGCCACAGGAGCCAGACTGGAAGTGAAAATGCACAATGGTGACAAGAAGGGGTGGTGACTACAAGAGAGTGTGTGTACCAAGAGAGTGCGTGTACCAACAGGTACGCAAATAGAGTTTCTTAGAACATTGTATGGTCTAAACAAAACACCTTTGGGATCCAGAGGCCTCCTGTGACTACAGTTCAATCCTTCAGTGTCCTCAGACCAGAAATCAAGGCTCAGAAAGAGTACATGCCTTGCTCAAGACATATAGCAAAGCAATGACAAAGCTGAAGTTGGAACTCAGTTATCCTGGCCCTAGAGCTTTTCTAAAGCAATGCCTCACTCCCTTGGGTCAGCTCCTTGAGGCATCTCAGAAAGTTACTAGTGTTTGTTATGATCTTGTTGAACAACTCATTCTCTCAACAGTTATTTATAGAGCTCTGTCATGTCCCAAACTCCAAGGAAAGCTTAAGATTGCTGAACAAATCCAAGGTCAGAAATGTGCCTTAGCCTCCCAAAACTTAAGAACAGATTACTTAAGCAATCTAGATAAAGAATTAGTAGGAAACAATAAATTTCTTTTTTTCCTCTGAGCACTTCCAGAGCAGCAGTTATGACTTTCCAGGCTCAGATGCACACATGTGCTCAACCCAGAGAAGAAATAAATACAGTGTCACATAATTGATGTCATGTGTCCTTTAAAATTAATTTAGCCCAACAATTAGTATAAAAAGATTACCATGGAATAGTAAGTGGGCACGTAGAAGGTGCTCAGTATGTACTTGTTGGCAGAGTGACTATAAGTGTTCATGAATTAAATAATCTCAGCTGCTAAGCAGATGCATTTACTAATCTCACAAAGTCTCAGCAAAGTCACGGTCAAGTGCCAAGACTCTTCATTCACTACACAAATACTGATGAAGTGCCTGCCTATCATATAGAAGACTGCTAGTGTGTACACAGAAGCATTATGGCATTCCAAGATCTGTGTTTATGAACCAAAAGCAAGTCTAAAACGATTTTTTTCTAAGTATTTCTCAGAAGTGTATTGGAATCCTTTGGGAAGTAGCCATACTTTCCAAGTCAGCAATTGTACCTATGCCACCCACCTCCGTTGAAGTACAAATAGGCAAAGGTGTGATCTGCACTGACTTACACATCGTGACTAATGGTTTGGCAGGATGGACAGGGACTCTGGGAGAAGCCTGGCTTGCAAGTTGGTGACTGAGAGATCTGGGAAGAGGACTGTAAGCTGTACATCTCTGAATGGACAGAGAATGTGAATGTCTTGGTTACTTTTCTCTTATTGTTGAGACAAAATACCTGACACCCAAAGTGAAACAAGGAAGGGTTTACTTAGCTTACAGTTTTTTGGAGGTTTCAGTCCATACTCAGCTAGCTCCAAGGAAGGGTGGCATGGCTGAAGGGCAGCCATTCATGGCAGCTACAAGCAGCAAGAGCGAAAGGGCAAAAAAGGGGGAAAACACGCCTTCTTCCCTCCCTTATATTGTATGCCAGCTCCATGGGTGCAGCACTCACACCACCAATCCAAGCGCTAGACAACAAACTAGTCACAAATGCTAGATTTAGCTGCCTCCATGACTGCATGAGGCTTGGGGGGCCATCTAGACACAAACCACAACAGTGAACATATTTGTGGTTGAAATGAATTTTCATGGGAAGGTGTTCTCAGGTGGATAAGATGACTTATTCTGTAGACATCAGTCATCCTCCTTCTATACCACTCTTATTACCTGATGAGCTTGTGAATGAAATGCCCATGGTGGCAGGGATGGAGGTTACACATAGCTTCAGCATCATGGACTTCCATTCATCTAGGCTGATCAAGCTATAACCATGGCTGCATGCCTGATCTACCAATAGCCCTTGAACCCTTAATATGCCACAAATCCCAGAGAGATCAGCCAGCTACTTGTTGACAAGTTGATTATGTTGGACTATTTCCATAATGGAAGGGGCAGCATTTTGTTCCTTTAGAATGGACACTTACTCTTTTTACCTTCCTTGCCTGTGACATTTCTACCTAAACTAATATCTGTGGACTTAGAGGATACCTTATTCACTGTCACAGTATTCCACACAACATTGCTTCTGACCATAGAATTCACTTCATACCAAGTAAAGTTGTAAACAATGGGTCCACACTAATGGAGTTCACTGATCTTACCATGTTCTCCCATCACCTTAAAGCACCTGACTCAATAGAATAGTGGAACAACTTTTTAAAATTTCTGTTATGGTGCTACCTAGGTGACAATACTCTGTAAAGCTGTGACAGTGTCTTACAGAATATAGTGTATGTTTTAGAGTCTAAATCAATTTCCAACATAAGATGACTTTTCTCCCATTGTCAAGATTCATGGGTCAGGGAATCGAGGGGTGGAAATGGCATTGGCTCTCTCACTATTACCCTTAGTGATTCACGAGCATCCTGTATTTTCATCCCTACCCCTGAAACTTTGGGTTCTGCTGCTTTAGGAGTTTTAGTTTCAAAAGCAACCAAAAGTGTAAAATACTTCCACCTAGGGATACAGCAATGATTCCATTGAACTAGAAGCTGAGATAGCCCTGACCACTTTGTGGTCCTCCTACCAGCGAAGCAAGAAGCAAGGAAGAGGCCCACTGTCCGGACTGGGGAGATTGGTCTGGATAATCATGGGGAAATTGGGATTAATACACAATGGACTTGAGTAATAATGCATTTGGGATGTGGCAGTTCCTCTGGAGAACCTCTAACTTTTCCTATGTCCTAGGATTAAAGCAATGGAAAATTACAAGAATTCAATTCAAATAGGACTACAGGTTTGAGTCATCCCACCAGGTGAGGACCCATGACCAGCGGAAGTGCTTAGGGCAAAAAGAATACAGAATGAGTAAGAAAATAATCACAAACACCAGCAATGCGCATGTAACCATTGCATAACTGAGGGTTGTAATAGTATATGTCTTTTCCTTCTAAATATTTACACATTGGGTATCATTCCTTATAGAACCAGAGAAAACAATCTTAAAATTCATATGGAGCCAGAAGAGACCCAGAAGAGCAAAATCAATAAGAGCAAAGCAGGAAGCATCACAATCCCAGACTTCGAGCTATACTGCAGAGCTACAGTGATAAAAACAACATGGTACTGGCACAAAAACAGATATGTACATCAATAGAACAGCACAGAGGAGGCAGAAACAATCCCAGGCACATTTAATGAGGGGATAAAAAATATACACCAGAGGAAAGATGTGGTGCTGGGAAAACTGGCTATCCGCACGCCAAAGATGAAATCCATATCCATGTATCTCACCATGCATTAAACTAAAATTGAAATGGATCAAAGGTCTAAATGTTGAAACAGAAACATTTAGTCTGCTGGAAGATAAAATAGTTAAAACTTTTGAAGACACAGGTGCAGTCAAGGAGTTTCTGGATAGAACTCCAATTGCAGAAGAAATAACATCAAGAATCAATAAACAGGATCATATCAAATTTAAAAGCTTCTGTACAGCAAAGGAAAACCAACAAAGACAACCTACAGAATGAGAAAATTTTTTGCCACCTACTCCTCATACAGAGGACTAATATCTAAAACATAAAGAACTCAAAAATTAAACCTGCTAAAATAAAAGACCCAATCAAAAACCAGGCAAATGAAATGAATAGACACTTCTCAAGAAGTAGAAATGGCTGAAAAATACATGAAAAATGCTCAATATTTCTGGCCATTAAAGAAATGTAAATGAAAATAACACTGAGATTCCTCTTACTCCAGAAAGGATGGCTATCATAAGAAATCAAATGATAACAAATGCTGGTGAGGCTGTGGGGAAAAAGGAACCCTTCTACATTGTTGGTGGGAATGTAAACTAGTAGAGTACAACCATATGATTTCTATCTTACCCATACAGAAATCAGTATGGAGGGTCTTCAAACAAACAAACAAAAAATTCCATTTCAGCCAGCTATTCCTCTTCTAAGTATCTTCGTGAGAAGTTATAAACATCATATTGATGATACATGCATCTTCATGTTTCTAGTGGCACAATTCATAATAGCTAAATCTTAGAAGGATACTATATGTTTGTTGACAAATAAATGGATAAATAAAATTGATATTTATACACAATGGAGTACTACTCAGTCATAAAGAAGGACAAAGTTGAATCATTTGTAGGAAAATTGTGCATCCTGAACCCATAATGTTAAGTAAAACAAATCAGACACACAAGCATAAATATCACATGCTTCCTCTTATACAAATAAACAGCAAAATACAAATACTAAAATACAAATAAAGAGCAAAATAAATATTCCTAAAATACAAATAAAGAGCAAAATAAAAATAAGTAACAAGAAATAGGGAGATAGAGCTTTTGGAAAAGGGAAGAGGACCAGGAGATGAAGGTGGAGAAGAGAGAGTAAGAGGATCTAAAAGAATTAAGATTATAAGGAATGTAATCATTTTGCACTGCAAGCATGTACTGATAAAAATTCAGGAAAATTTTTATGTTGGTTTATATGTTAACCAAATATTTTTTTCTTCCCTTCTTTTGCCTCTATTTCACTTACCCTAAAATGTATTAAATGGTAATTAACTTTATATACCAATATTTAAGTTATGAGATATTGGAAGAGGATTCTGAAGCAGCTAGAAGAAGAATTAGTGTCACCTCAAACAAAAAATGGGCATGGTATCCTCTTCTGGGCGAGGGATTAGTGTATGTGTGACAGTTGTGTCATGTCAGTTGGAAGCATGAGTTTATTATGGTTTTCATTTGGAGATAAAATATAGGACTGTACATAATATGAGTTGACCAGGGACAATGACAGATTTATAATGTGTCAACTTAGCCAGAATGAGTTTCATTGCCCAGAATTTCATTCCTTGTGTGTCTCTTGTTATGATGGTCACAAGAGGAGAGTCTTGCGTGAGATCTGGGGTGCAGAAGCGCAGCAGCAGCCATTGACCCTTGTCTTCTGGTTCACCTCACTGTCCTAAACAGCAGCCAGGCCTGGAGCTGACCCTGCGCCCTCCTCCTGCTTCGTGTGGGTGACCTAGATCAGTAACAAAGGACTTCAACTACTGCAGACACTCCTACCATCAGTCGGAAGCAGCTAAAACGACCAGCTGTTCTATGGGGTCCACTTTACCCTGGCTCTCTTCAACTTTGGACCTTTCTACCCTCCAGACTTCACCTGCTGCATCAGTTACACAGATAATAGTCCTACAAAGATTCCTTAGCCAGCTACTACAATGGCTTAAGTCATGCATCTGTGACAAAACTCACACACACACACCCTTGTGTATTTGCTTTTCTGACTGAATCGTGACTCATACAGTGGCTTAAAAATGGACATTTATTTTGTTCACATGTATCAGTTCCAAGGTGAGCAACCCAGATGGCGAAGAGCTCTGCTCCACACAGACATTCAGGGACTCGAATTCCTTTCATTGTTCTGTGCCGTTATCTCTGGACATTGTCACAACCCCCCCAGCTGAAAGCTGAGTCTCCACATCTAAGTTCCAGCCAGCAGGGAGGGCAGAGAGGGTGCAGAGGGGCCATAGCCAACATCAAAAGCCCAGCCCTGGAAGTGATGTCATTTCTGCTCACATCCTATCGTGAGAACTTCATCACATGGCCTCGCCTAACCCAAGAAAGACTGGGAAATCAGTTCCATGGGGCAACTATGCACCCGGGAAGAAAGAGAAAAGGCAATTTGGTGACAACTAGCTGTCTAAATATACACACACACTAGTTTGAGGTGTGAATATTATGATATACAATAGGTAATAATAAAATTAATGTAACTTAATACGATTAAAATTACATATAAGTTATATAACTATAATTACACATAATACAGTATTATAATATCCCCAATATTAATGCTAGGTTATACATGTGTCATAGACCATTCCATGTACATTATATATAAATACGTATAATTATTATGTACACATAATTTTTATACTGTAATGGTGACTCCAAGTCCTAAAAATACTACAAAAGAACCACTACAATTGAGCTGAGTTACTCTACAAACCAAAGCCAGGAACAGTCCAGTGCTATGAGAAACTGAATAGAATGTTTCCAGATTTAAGATTCTTTGTGCCAATAAACAAATAAATAAACAAACAAACTACTACTGTAATAACAAACCCCAGGAACTTTCCCAAGTAAAAATCCTAATTGATTACAAGCCGCTGCCTCCAGGATTGAGTTACATGCGCCTTACCAACTGAATGTCTCAGTAGTTCAAATGACTTTGTTTGAGATTTACATATATTCAATAGCCTAGAACATATCCACCCTCGACTGAATTGAGGAGAGATTTGGCTCCAATGTTCCTTCTCAGCATGTCAGAAATGTGTGCTCCAATTAAGTAACCTCATTTTAGAGTTAACTCTGTGCCAAGAAAATAAACAATATATCTTTCATGAACACATCCACTCTGTTGTATAAAAACTTTTTATTTTCTGGGAGGCTGCTCTTGGAATCTGTACACATACTAAGATCAGAGCTGGAAAAGCCCTGTTTTCTTTAGCACTTAATGGCTTTGGAAACTATAAGGAAGCCACGTGACACGGCATAATGACAGAGCTCTGTGAACAAGTGAATATCAGGATCTACGGATAATCCCTCCAAACACGCAGTCCTGCAGCAATACGGCACTGAGTAGAGGAAGATGTTTCCACTCAGATTTGGGCTGTGTAAAACGAATTACAAGAGGCTCTGTAGCAGATCACAGGCTAAATACTGTTATGCTTTTGGTACTAGGAAAGGGGTTAGGCACTAATGGGAAGTGAGGGGACACACTGGCTATCTAAAGGATGCATGGATGAAGGTAGAAGGTGGAGGATTCCACCTGGGAAGTCTCTGCCCCACAACCCCAGAGGATGGCTCTGGACATGGACCTGGAGCAGGAGCTATGTTCTTACTGTCCCAGCATCCTCCACAATGCCAGTGACTCCCTACTCCAGACCACAGAGATGCTTCTCTCCTCCATGCTGCTGCTTATGCTGTTACAAGCCCAAACTCCTTCTCATCCCAAAGACCCAGCTCCAGTGGCTCTTCTTCCAGGAAGCCCACACAGATAATTATTACCTCTCTCTATTTTTTCTTACTCTTTCCCCTATTGTGAATTTTGTAAAAAGCAAGAAACCTTACTAATATTATTTATCTTATATTCCCCTGTGTTATAGCTTCTATCCAGATTCACACCCCCTCAAGCCTCATGTGCTTATAAATGGGGCTTTTGGGAGTGACTGGATTGTGGGTCTGTGATACTAGATTAGTTTGTTGATTGGTTTAGCATGGCTCTGCATGGGAATGATGGACTTACTGAAAAAGGAAGACCCACCCTGGCTGTGGGTGGCACCTACCAATAGGCTTGCAGCTTGGATGGAATAAAAAGGGAAAGAAGGAAGTCACATTGCTTCCTGTCTGCCATGCCATGCCTGTTCCTCCTCTGCCATGCCACCCTGCTTGGAGCCAGCTGACTGGACTCAAACCTCTACAAACTGTGAAAGAAAATAAACTTTTCCTCCTTTAACTTGTGGGGATGGTGTGTCTTGTTGCAGCAATGAGAAAATAACTAAGACACCCTACTACACCCAGACTCATAGTAGGTACATGATGTGTATTTGTGAAGTGAATGAGTGTTAGCATCCCACCCCCAAAAAAGGATATGGGAGTTTATTGATTAGCCAACTCAAGACTCCCTTTCTGATGTATAAGAAGACTGTCCATAATTCACCAGGGGAAGAGGGAATAGAAACTTCTCTCATCCCTTTTCATGCTTTCCTCTCAGTCTGAATCTGTGTCAACCAAGATTGACAGTTTCCAGTTACCAAAAGAATGTGTTCCAACCAGGAGTGATGTAATTTCACCATTATGACTGAAGCAGGAGGACTTCAAATTCAAGCCTGGCCTAAGCAATTTAGCAATATCTTATCTCAAAAAGAATAAATAAATAAATAAATAAATAAATAAATAAATAAATGGGTTGGGGATGCGGTTAAATGTGAAGACCCTGGGTTCAATCCCCACTACAGAGAGCAAGCAAGAGTAACTTGATTTTCCTTGATCATACATAAAATGCACTAGTGAACATCTGAGAGTAAGAATGACACTGCAGTCCCTCCACCCTTAGAACTGCAGTGGTACATCCCTTTTGGGGACATGTGCCAGGGTGCAATGGCAAGCAGAAACACCGAAATGACACCCAGAATTTGGAGACAGATTTATTTACATCGACAGACACTGCTCAGAATCATTCTAAGAATAGCAGGCCCTGATCTCTGGTGGTCTAGGGCTTATCTGAGATAAACAAACAGGAAGTACAGAGGCAGAATGGCTTGTTAATTGGGGATTGGTTTATATACTGTTTATCATAGTGAGCAGCTATGCATCATAGTGACCAGCCATTTCTAAGAGACAGAAGTAACTGGAACTGGAACAAGAACTATTATTACCTGGACAATTAACAAACTGAAGTATACCGGCTGGGGGGAGGGCACACATTTTCTGCTACATTTCCTCTCCTCTTTTAGCTTCCCCAGCAAATCTTGGGCATATTACTGGTTGGGGAGGAGGGGATAGTTTGTTACAAGGACAAACACCAGGATAGATAGCACCAGAGAAGAAAATCTCACAGACCTTCAGGGAAGACTTTTAATGACATTAGTGGAAAACTTGTCTTCACTCTGCTCAGCTTTAGAGTTTAGCTGGAAAACTGAAACAGAGCAGAGGATTCCAGCCATTTATAGACTCTCACACTGTACCATCACTCCCAGCACCTGCTCCATGGGCCTCTTGGACGGCGGTGCAGGGAGCACCAGGAGGAATGTATCTAAGTCCTGGTTCTGAGGCTGTTTGTGTGACTCTGTCATTCTCTTCATGTCCTTAGGCCTCAGTTTTCTCACTTTTAAATGGGACTGTAATACCCACCCAATCACTTCATCATGAGCTGCTAAGTTCTGAAAAAGTGAATTTCCAGAAATGCTGTCATAGATTTAAAGGCAATGTACAGTCAGCTCCCACTACTCCCTTGCAAGCTCTCTACCTGTCAGCCCACCTGGGCTTTTCCTAGTCCACAAACGCACTGTGGACACCCACACCCTGCTCACACAGGTCTTTCACCTGCAAGGCAATCTGCCTATGCAAACGCTACTTCCTGCTTAACAGCATCGAGTTGTATTCCCTGGATATCACATATCTCCAATGTGGTGTGAAGAGAGAACTTCTCTGCGACTTCCTTCTCCAAACCTATAACCCCAGTTTAACCACAAGAAAACACAACACAACCTGAGACTGGAGGACATTCTGCGATACTCCTGGTTGGTATTCCTCAAGGTCATAAATAAGCGAGGCTGGAAACTGTCACAGACCCAACGAGACTGAGGAGCCATGACAACTAAATACATTAAAGTCACCTGAACTGGATCCTGGAACAGCAGGGGAACATTAATGCAAAAACTGGTGACATTCAAAAAAGTACTAAGTGCTGTTAACAGTAATGTGCACAAGTTTGCTTTTTAGTTTTGACAAATTACTGTGGAAATGTAAGATGCTAAGAATAGAGGATGTTAAGTGAGGGGTACATGAGGCCCTCTGTACTATTTTTGTAACTTTCTTTATATCTAAACTTATTCCAAAATTTAATCTACTATGTTTTTTTTATTTTAAAGAGAATAAAAACAAAATAAAACAGAGTAAAACACAACAAAGCAGATCAGAACAGAACAATGTAAGCAATACAGGTCTTCAAAACATATCGACAGGAAATTAACAATGGCTACCCTAGTGTCTCTTGTTTTCTTCGAAATAGTTGTTCATGCATTCACACACAATAAACTCAAGCAAAACAAAATAGTATAAAACCAGTTAAAACAAAAGAGTGAAAGCATTACAGGCCTTCAAATCAGACAATAAGAAATCAATAATGGCAACCTTAATGTCCTTTGTTTTCTTCAAAAAAGCTGATCATATCTTCTCACATATTGCAATCAAGTAATCTACTATGTTTGTAAAAGAAATCCTACTTCCCCTTCAAACTTCACTCAAATATCACCTCCCTTGTGATGCCTGACTGAATCCTCCACTTTAGTTCTATCTTAATTTCTTCTACACTCCCAGCTCTTTGATTTCTTCTTAACTGGCATCTGCAGGTTATAATTTTTTTTTTTACTTTTCTAACCAACCCCACACGCTGATACATTATCAACCTGAAGGTGATATTTTAAAAAGTTCATAGGACCTAGCCGATATACCAACTCATGATAAACATTTAATAAATGTGAATGAATGAATGGATGGATGGATGGATGGATGGATGGATGGATTGTAGCAGCCTGTGTAGTCAAAGCATGGAATTACTACAGCATGTTCATTTTTTCCAGGCTTAAACTAGACAGTTCCCCCAAACAAAATTTATTCTGTGGGCCAAGGCAGTGTCTGTTACCACAGGTATAGCCATATATTTTTAAAACACCTTCCATTCTAGACTTCTAAAGCTGTTTAGAATCCACATCTTATTAATTTTCACATCCCCATCACATGAAATGCTTTGGGCATAATTTGGTAATCCAAACTGTGCATACCACAGAGGATTTGATAAGTATCTAATTAAAGATACAATGCTGTACTCACCTTCTCCTGGGTTTAAAGCTGCTGAAGTTAGTGAGCATTTGGACTCAGAGGGGAAAAATTGAAGCATTTTTATAGCTGTGGATTTTGAGGGATTTGAGGCATCAATACTGAATGAGAAAAACAGGTTTAAAAAATCAGGGATAAATACGATAGTTGGAAGGCAAACAAAATGCCAGAATTAAGAAAGAAAATGGGAAAAGAATGAGAGTAATACACTGACCTTCTAAATCAAGGAGACCAGCATGAGTATAAGAAATGTTACTGTCTTCGGTGAACATTCTCCAAAAAACAGAGCTTGGGACATGAGTTTGCATGTAGAAGTGAATTAAAAAAACAGGAGTGATGAACAGAGAAGCATGCACCAGGCTAGTTGATATTCTCATCGTGGGCAAAATAACACATTGAATATAACCTGTAGTAACTGCAAATATGTGTGATTATAAGTTGATAGTATAGTAATACAAATGGTAATTTTAAAGGTGGTTTTGCTAAAATTTTTGTTTATATTAAACATCTACATTAATTTTTTTGGTTTTAGTTTTTTGAGACAAGGTCTCACTACATAGCCCAGAAGAGCCTCCTGTGTGTTAGAATGACAGGCAAAGGCCATCAAGCCAGCTAGGATTTTTTATTTGGTGGGAGGTCTTGCTGTATTGCCAAGGTTGGTCCTAAACTCTTGGGCTCAAGTGATCCTCCTGCTCAGGCCCCCGAATAACTGGGACTACAGGCACACACCACCATGCTGGGTTAAATATATATTATTTTTAAAAGCAATTGTTATAGGTTTGAAAATCTTACAACAATGAATAGATGGCAAACCCCTGAACATAATTAACTCCTCCAGTTTATTAGATGCTATTTCAAAAGTTCAAATTTATAATCATCCAGGCCCAGAGGCAGTAGTGCATTTGTAACTACTACCATTATTTTTATTTCTGAATCCACTAAATGACAGTGTAGCCTTTGGAAAAACGTCAGTTCTTACTAGTACTGTGTTAGTGGAAGGGGATTCCTTGTTCTCCTGGATTCTCATATTTCACAGTGAACTGCTACCTCACAGAAGCTGAGCCCACAGACACATGACTGCAACCACGGCTGGATTATCCATACCTTCAGTCTCTTGCTCTGAGTTGTTCTTCGAAACACAGGCAGGTTAAGGAGCTCAAGGTTCCTGAGGTCACTTAGAAGCCTTGCTGTCAGAAGCAGAACTCTGCAAAGAAAACCATTCTGCACCCTTCTGGGACTGCCAAGGCTGCTGTGGTATCTATGCCTACAGAGACCCAGATTGTCAAAGTGGCTCTGGGCTATTGACTTTCTATTCACTTCCCTGTCTGCCTTTGTTGTCATGCAATGGAGCAATTTGAGAAACATGCTCTCAGGATGAATTCCCCATAGTTCCTGCAACAATCAACCTAGGCCAGCTTGGAAAGCCAGTCCCATGGTATGTCCTGAGGCCCTAGAGTTAATGTTGCTGTGTCTCAGTGTTTGACAGAGACCAAACTCTTCCTCCAAGCGCCCCTTTGCACTGGGAGCTTACCCACTCTGCATGGTTTGTGAAGGGTAATGTCCCTCAGAGGTCAGCAACTCTGTGCTACTCTAACTGGCCAAGTAACCTCTGGTCTCCCACAGTGTCCTTGGGCCTCAGTTTCCTCATCTATAAAATATAAGTGGAGGATTACAGTGCCTTTGAATTCCAAGAAGTTATGATATAAAATTCCTGCCAAGATAAATCTCTCCAGTGCATTTTCTTGTATTTCCCTGCAGCCTTCTTTCTACTTGTTCTGCACATGGAAAGTATCTGATGCCTCACCCTTCCACACCCTCCACAGAACTTGAGAAAATCCTGAATGTTTTTTTTGCAGAAGAGCTTGAGCTATATTTTCTATGAATTTGGTTCTCCTTTTCCAGTAAAGTCCCTGCCTCCTCTTCCAATTGTAAGTAACCAGTGCATCAGAAAGTTGGGTGCTTCTCATCAGGCTCTTTGAGTCAGGTAATGAATTTGGTTGTTTCAGATATCTTTTTCACTGTGAATCAGCTACTACCAGCCTATTTATTCACCTCTGATTTACA
>RJWT010034781.1:0-13613 GCA_004365215.1 Cuniculus paca
TATAACCACGTGAGGCTTTGACACTACACACCTGTAAGAAGTCTAAACTGAAAAATGATAAGAAAATTCTGTCAAGATCACAGAGAAACTACACTACTCAAACATTTGCTGGTTAATTAATTAGATACAAGCCATAACACTAGCCTTGAACTCACTATGCAGCCAATGCTGGCCTTGAACTTTCTATGATCCTCAAGCCTCAGCCACCCAAGCGCTGGGATTACGAGCACATGCCTGGCATTACAACCCATATATTAAACAAAGAACAAATACTAAAAAGTACATAAGGAACTTTCAAGAGTAAAAAATAAATAAATATATATGGGACAAATGACCTGAACAGAACTTAAGAACCATTGTGAAAAAAATGTTCACTATCACTGAACATTAGAGAAATCCAAATTAAAACAACAGTGAGATTCTACCGTTCCCCAGAAAAAATACCTATCATCAAGAAATCAATAGCAAATACCAATATGCTGGTGAGGTTCCAGAAAAAAAGAGCCCTTCTACATTATCGAGAGAAATAAAAACTAGTACAACCACTCATGGAAATCAGTATGATGATTCCTCAAAAAACTAAAAGCAAAAATTCCATTTGACCTAGTTATTCCCCTTCTAGATATCTTCCCAAAAGAGTTAAAGATATCATATTATATGATACATGCACACCCATGTTTATAGCAGCACAATTCATAACAGCTAAATATTGGAATGGCCCATAGGCTCACTGACACATGAATGGATACTGAAAATGTGGTGTCTATACACAATGAAGTACTACTCTGCCATATAGAGGGATAAATTTGAGTCATTTGTAGGAAAATGGGTGCACCTTGAAACTGTAATATTAAGTGAAATAAACTAGGCACACAACCTTAAGTATTGTATGTTTTCTCTTGTATGAGAAACCCAAAAATGTAAATAGAGAGTAAAATAAAAGAGAAAAAATATAAATTAGGAGAACTTTTCCAACTGGGAAGGGAACCAAGAGATGAAGGGAGGGAGAAGTGAGAGGAAGGAGACATAAAAAGAATTAAGATATGTTATGTATATGTACAACTCCCCACAATGAATGTAATCATTATGTACCATAAACATTACTAATAAAAATAAAAATTGAAAAAAGAATAAAAAAAAATTTAAAAGAGCCATTAGAGAAATGCAAATTCAAATCACAACCAGGTATCACCACACACCTGTAAGAAGCCTAAACTGAAAAATGATAAGATAATTCTGTCAAGGACACAGAGAAACTACACTACTCAAACATTTGCTAGTTAATTAATGAAATGGTACAGCCCCTCTGGAAAACAGTTCAGCAGTTTCTTATAAAAATGGACACATAATTACTACACAGTCCAGCAATTGTACTCTTGGATATTTATCCCAGAGAAATGAAAAGTTAGGTCCACAAAAAATCCATACATAAATGTTCACAGCAACTTTATTGATAATAACCAAAAACTGGAAATACTAGGATGTCCTCCCAGGGACAAATAGGTATGGTATATTCATGTTGTGGAACACTCCTCAGCAATAAAAATGTGTTGATAAATACAACAACTTAGATGATTTCCAAGGGAAACACGATGATTGAAAAAGCAAATCCTGAAATGTTATGTGCTGAAATGACAAAACCAAGAAGCAGAAAACACATATGGTAATGCAATGGATTAGAGGTTGGGGGTCCACTGCGGTTGGTTTGCAAGTGCTACACAGGGACTCTCATGCAATGGAACTACCCTGTATCACAATGGTGAACATGAAACCAACTCCTGAGATGAAACTGCAGAGTTAAATGGGCATGGGCACATGCACAAACAAATGAGTCCAAATAGGGAAACATGAAAAATCTAAATATACTTATTGACAAAATAAAAGATCATTTTTAAAGGGAAAACTAAAAGAAAAGCCCAAAAACATATTAAAGTGAATGATAAAAAATGAGATTCCAGGAACTGAGTTAATTTTTAGAACTAGTTATATTAATTTTATTTTGAGACCTGGTTTTCCTGTATGTATATTGTATTTATGTATTCTTATTGTATGGTGCCTCAAAAATTTTGTAGAATAAGACATATATAAATAAATCATCAACCAACCTTCAGTCTGTGCTTATTTAGGAAGTAAAAAGACAGTTCTTAATGTACTATACAAATAAGTAAATTATAATGAATACTTAGTATTGCAATATAAGTGGCAAAATTGTTTACATTCACACAAAAAACCCCACATAACATGTAATTTCTAAAATTCCCTTTTTTTTTCGCTTATCCCACAGCTAGATATTGAAGCAGATTCAAGAAAAGATTACTTTATGACCCTGGACTAATTCAGACAGTTAATCCAAATGTGCCTGAGTCACATTTCCAGAACTGAAAGATATAACACTACTTCTCACTTCCATTACGTATTGCCAAATGTGGGAATGGTGGCACTCTGAGAAGCTGAGGCAGCAAGATCGCAGGTTCAAGCTCAGAGTACACAACCTAGCAATTTAGAAAGACCCCTGTCTCAAAATAAAAAAGGTCTGAGGATTCATTCAGTGTACAGGTCCTGAGATGAAACTGGCCCTTTATTACTGAAAAGGTGAGTGAAGCAAAGGAGGAAAAAGATGAGAAGGGAGAGGAGGAATAGGGGTAAGAAGATGGAGAAGAGAAAGTAGATGGGAAGGAAAAGGAGGAGGAGGAGAATAGGAGAGAAAGAGGAGGAGGATGGGGAAGGAAGCGGGGGAAAAGAAGAGGGAGGAAAGGGAGAAGAGAAGGATGAGAATGGGGGAGGCAGCAAAGGAGGGAAGAGGAGAATGGGGGATAGGGAAGGAAGTGGAGGAGGTGAAGAAAAAGAAATACAATAAAACCTTAGATTATGAGTAACTTGTTCTGCAAATGTTCCACAAGACAAGTAAACATTTCTAATAAGTTTTAATTTGATAAATGAGGGATGTCTTGTAATATGAGTAGCATGTGATGCCAAATGTCACACAGCCACAACTGAAGTTCTGTGTAGGATTGTAGATGATCATTTCCCAACAGAAAGAGGTTGTGGAGGAGATCTTATCTACAGAGAAGAAGGAGAAAAAGGCAGAGGGAACCTTCACTTTAAATGAGATTATAGAGATGTGTCAAATGTGGGAAACAGTGCAAAGTTTTGTAGAAAAGTACTACCCAAGTAAGGCTTTGACCATGAGAGCAATGACTCTGTTTAACAACAATGCAATGTCACATTTCCACAAAATCCTCAAAAGGAAGTAAAAGCAAGTGTCACTGGATAAGTTTCTTTTTAAAGATGGACAAAAAGAAAAACATGCCACTGAGCTAATAGAGAGCAATGAGTCTATTAGTGATAGTGAAAGTTGTCCTACACAAGAACTCTCCTCTCTCCTCTCCCTCACACCAGCCACGAAAGTTTTCAAAGGTTAAATGCAGATTGATTTGTTTATTTTTCTTTATATTTTCTATCTTCTTTATTATTTTATATTACAATATTGTAATAATTTTATGGGAATATTTTTGGGTTGTGGAACGAATCAGCTGAGTTTTCATTATTTTTTATGGGGAAATTCACTTTAATATACAAGTGCTTTGGATTACAAGCATGTTTCCAGAACAAATTATGCTCACAAATCAAGGTTCTACTGCATTGTCCAAATGTCAGTCTAAAATTGAAATGCTAGGTGTCAATTCTCACTGACTGTAGGTCAAATAACACAGGCAGCCTCACCTACCAAACCAACACTATCAACACGGAGAGAGGTAAACACCTATATCAGAATTACCTAGGTGTTCACCAAATAATGCATATTCCTGGACCCACTTAATGCTAGTATCAGTTTCCTACAGCTAAAAAAAGAAAAGATTTTACAATTAACAATTTCCCCAGTATGGCTTTTTGGTAGTAACAGTTTTAAAACTGCTTTCATAACTTTCTTGCATTTTTTATATAATAATCATAAAATTAACTTTATTCCAGAGATGTTTATGGTAAGAATTTCCTTATAATTTAAAACAGAATTAATAAATCCCTGTTGCTCATGTGAGGGACATCACTCATTACTTGTCAGACTCTATTATCAATCACTTGTTTCTAAAGGGTGACAGAAAGAAACCAAATGTTTAGCAAAGGTCATAAATATAGCATCAACTACCATCATCCCAAGTCCTTAAGGAAATGACCATTTACCCAGAAGAGATTAGAGGAAATTCTCTGTTTCACAGAGAAAAGTGGTACAACAAACTCCTCAAATGTGCTGAACAGATAATAGACAAAAATGATCATAACTTAGTTATTTTAATCGTAGAATTCAGTTTAATCCTTGAAAAATTTACAGAATTTAACTCAATAAAAAGTTTACTCTCTGTTCCTGGTTTATGTTTAAGTTTATGCACTTCAATGGTTTTCAACAAATTATTTTTTCTGCATACAAAATAATCAATATGACAGATAAGCAGAGAAATTTATTTTCTTGGCAACTGCCTAAAGCAATATTGTTAGCTATGCCTCTTATTCTCTCCCTTACTATGCTGGTTTGGCTATATACAATTGGCTTTTAAATGTTTATAGTTAGTTGAGAAAAAAATGTGAGCATTTTGAGTGAAACAAAATGGATAGTGACCAGGCAGAACAGAATTTCCAATGGCTGACAGAGCTCTTTAATTTCATATATGCATTGCTAACCAAATATTTACTGTAGTTTAAATTTCAGTAAGTTACTCGCTCCTATGTTAAACATAAATTCTTGGCATAAAAATGTCTTACAGAGTGAAAGATAATGAAAGTGAAATGCAATCTACTTTATTCTGATTCCATTGGTGATTTGCTGACAAGGCTGGCAACCATGATCATCTACAGACATCTTTGTGAGACAGTACCCTTTCCTGCCCCAAGGTCAGTGATGGTGAAACTTTCAGCAGCCCAATATCCAAACTGCAACCCCCAAAACCCACTTATTTATCGAAAAGTGCCATCACTGAAATTAAACCTGAATTTTAGTTTTAGTTTAAAAAAAATTCACAAATTAACATCTTTTGTCTTAAAAGAAAAACACAGTAACACACATGCCACTGGTTCACCACTACTGCCCTGAAGTCTAAGGCTACCCATTTCTTCCTTTCTCTTTCCCAGAAGACATCCCTTCTTGCAAACAAACAAAACAGCCCTGCAGCTATCTTTGGTCTTGCCCTGCCTACTCACTCTGCCTAACCCAAACTTGTCCATGCCTCCTCACACCCTAACTTTTTCCTCCCTCTCCAGACTCAGTGGGAAAGGAATCCCTATTTTTTTTGTTGGAGTGCCATGCTCCCTCAGTCACTTCGCTTTTCTCCTCCTACATTCTCACCCTTTCTGTTCTTAAGACAGGGCACTGTGTAATCCTTGTTCATCTTAAACACTCTTCCCACAGCCTCACTTCACATCCTCCTAGCTACTGCAGGATGTGGTGCGGCAACCTGCACAGCTCTTCAACTTCCTGGGGTGAGGACCATGAAAGGCAGTGAAGATGAAGAAATAAAAACAAGACACAGAAAGCTGGGATCAGGTGGACTCTCTGGATGGGAGGAAAAGAACTGCCCAACTACTGCAGCTCCTTTATTTATACACTCTGGAGGTTGATGTCAATTTCAAACCCTCTGCTTTACAACTTTGTGTGGTTCCCCTGAGCACCTCAAGTTCTGGGAGTTGGAACATCTTGTTTACTTGGAGTTGGAACAGCTTGTTTACTTGGCTCCTCTCATGCCCTACATCTCAGGACTGGCCTTGCTTTAACCCTGCAATGTGCAGTGGATCTCCAGCTTCAGCTGCTCCCCAGAACTTGGTCCACCCACTAACACGGAACTATCTAGGGTACATTGCTAGTCTCCTGCCTCACTCCTATTCTCTGTAAATCCCTTAAGAGTGACTGTTCAGCAGTGCCTCCCAGGAACTTGTTCTTGCCTACATCACTGACAGTCTCTTTATTGGCAAATCCAACAGACACCTTTGAGGACAAACTGCTGTGACCTCCCTGTGACATCTGATGAGGACTATTGCTTCCCTCATGAAACTTTTCATCAGGCTTCTACAAAACACTGTTCCTCTGTTCTTCTTACTCCTCAGTCTTTTTCTTCTCAGTTGCCTTTTTGAGAACCTTTCTCTACCCCATAAATGTCTCCTCCTTCAGCCTTTGTCTTTATTCATGCAAACACGCAATTTCATGTATCTCAAAATTTAAAACCACCTCTAATGTTGATAATTTCTAAATCTCCAATGCTCTCATGTGCTAGGATAACATAAATTCAGCTCCCCAATAAGATATCTTCATTTCTCCACACAAGTCCATGAAGGCCTCAACATGGGTAACTCTATAAAGGACTCAACATGGGTAACTCCAAAACAGAATTCTTCTCATTCCCAAATTCATTGCTCCTCTAGTTTTCATTAATCAAATCCCCAAATACTCACTTGCTTGAAATCAGAAATCTGGACATCTTCCTAGATCCTTTTCCTCCCTTTCTATGCCTAGTAATGTTGCTTCTTAAAATCCCCCTCATGCAATTCCACTTTATCTGTCCAAAACATTTCTCTCCTAGGTGACTCTGCTACCATCCTGCCAGTCTTCATGACTCTGAATCTAGCAGCACATTACCTGAGCTTCACTCTTATCTCCAGAGAAATCTTTCTCAACAGCAGAGCTGAAGGGATCAGTCTTCTGCCTAAATTCCTTCTCAAGGATAAACCTAGTCTCTTCAACTTTGCTAAGAGGTCTTCCTCACTACTATGAAATTCTATGCACCATCTCTCATACTGGTAAGTGTGCACACACAAATGATCCAAGTATCTAAACCATGAACTTGAGCCTTACTGCCCATAGTACAGTCACATCTTCTCTAATGTCTGTTCTTACTATTCTCTCCTAGCTGACAGCTTCCCTCTAATACTGCTTATCCCTTCTGCCTGGTTAATTCCTTCCTTACTTTTAACCTCACCTCTAAAGTCACCATATCCAGGAAGTCTTACCAATGCTCTGCAACCAATCTGATTTGTTTGCCTCCTATACACTCTCACAGCACCCTGCCAGTCTTCTGTTACTACACAATACTGCAATGATAGAACTCACTTGTCCACTAACTTGTAAGCTAAAGGAAGGCAATGACAATGCTCTTTTTCTTTCTTCCCCAGAGCCTCAGAAAATGCCTAAAGAATAGCTGATACCTGCAAAATATCTATTGAATAAACAAATGAATGAATAAGCTAGTTACAAAAGCATCCTCTCACGCTTAATGTCTTTTGAGTTTAAATACTGGATATCCACTATTGATCTGCTTCATAATGAAATGCGGTTCTGTGAGAACACTACTGTAAGTACCCATAAGACAGTATCTAACACTATCACGGACCTAGGAATGTAGCGTACTATATTTGCTCATGTCCTCACTCCTGGATAATCAAGTTGTTCAGAAAAGAGTTCTTAGTACAAAAAGGATCTATCTTTATCATGATGCAGTATGTAACCAAATCCTCTCAAATCTTAACTGATGCAGATTTTTAACTACCTTTTTACTAAACATATTGAAGTTGTTTTCAGTCTTCTGCTATTTGTATGACAGCAGATAAATCCAATCAACATTCCTCAAGAAGATGATTTTTGGTAACATGATATTGCATTATCAAGCCCAAGGACTTACTTTGACAATGAAAGCAAGTAAAATATACTTGAATTTGATTTTTCCTGTGCAGGGTATACTTAAAGAAGGAACCTAAAATAATACCATGAAGATGGCAGTTTGCCCTCAGATTTCTCTATGAGTAGAGCTTTGAGGTATACCCAGTGCCATATAACAGACAGCCTTACTTGGAGAGTTCTGCTGTGAAGGAAGGAAGAAGCCTTCGATGGACCCTAATTTTTCATGTGTCTGAAATAGGAAAAATACTCTTGCTGTCTTATGTTTCATGAATGCCTTTCTTCATGGGACTTGTACATTATTGCTTTTTTAGAAATGAATAAATACACAAAATTTCCTGGTTTACATGCAGAGTTTTTAAACTGTTAAGTTATCCTGATTAGTGGATTTGTTCACAGCAATAATCTTTCTTGTGCTTGCAATTTTAGTCAGCAACAATACAGAGTGTCAGGTAGCATTTGACATTTTGAGCAAAGAGAAATAACCTTTCCAATTTACTAAATCCTGCTTTTAAAAGTCATTACCTTACTGAAAATGGGTTAAGCTGGGGAAAAAATGTTACCATTTAAATATTTTTAAAAAATACTAATGGCATTTAAATGCAGATGGGGAAGGATAGTCTATTTAGTAAATGGCATTATCATAATAAATGAATAGACATTCCAGAAAAAGGCAAAATGTGGCTTCTATATCTCACTACATATAAAGGTAAATCCAAGACAAATTTTAAATTTCCACATAAAAAAGATAATATTCACCATAAAACAACTCAGAAGAATGTTATAGAAGAAAAATGGGAAATGTGCCTGATAAAGATGGAAAATGCGATTATCTACCTTTAATTCTTTGTCAGTAAATGCCCTCAACAACTAAGAAAGCTACAGATTGAGGACATCCAGGAAGATGGCAGAACAGTAAGCAGCAGAGTAAACAGACTCTCTGAGAGACACAGTCCTGATTCTGGAATATAGCATCATGGGGATGACAAGACGGAAAGAAGTGTGGAAGAATCTAAAGAATGAACTGAGGCCCACAGAGACAGCAAAAAGAAAACCTTAAATGAAGAAGAAGGTGGTAGCTGGCAATGCCTTTACCTGGAGCCAGACTCATTGCGCGAAAGGAGCTGTTGGAAACTGGGGACAGAGGGTCACAGCGACGGAGATGGAGACGGCTGGCAACCCTAGAGGCCTCCACAAACAGACGCGATGGTGGACGGTGGAGGGGAGGGGTGCACACAGAGAACTGCACTCACTGGTGTGAGTGCAGAGGACTCAGTCCTCCCACAGGAGAGAGGGATTAGCTGGGAGTCATTTTGGAGTCCAGCAGGATAAGCCCGGAACCAGAATTGCTGTTGGCTTCCTCCAGCAGC
Organism: Cuniculus paca; assembly: GCA_004365215.1. Taxonomy (NCBI): domain Eukaryota; kingdom Metazoa; phylum Chordata; class Mammalia; order Rodentia; family Cuniculidae; genus Cuniculus; species Cuniculus paca. The sequence goes on from RJWT010034781.1 coordinate 9,028, forward strand.
TCCTAGCTGGGTGCAGACCCTCGGAAATTGCTTGGACTGAACCCTGCCCCAGTGCGCATCCCAGTGGCCATGGAAGAGGTACGCCACAAGTAGGTGCTGTAGCCAGTAATGCCCACACAGACACTCAAGGTGCTATTGTGGAGGATACCCCCAGTGACCAGCTCAGGTCTACAGGGAGCGGCCAGCCCCACCACTGCACACACAGCCACATGCACTCTGGAAACCATCATGGATGATTCCCTCCAGTAACCACCTAGAAGGTGGCAGCCAGCCCCACTCAGGCACACATTCCAACAGCCATTGGGGAACCAGCGCAAAGTAAAAGACACCTCTGCGCCAGTGCACACACTGGCCACCATCAGATACCCATAGCCAGAACTGGCCAGAAGAACCAAACAGTCACACTTCAGAGAAATTATAGCCAATGCGGGAAGTGCCTGGGATCTCTCTACCCACTTGTCTGGAAGAACCCAGAAATATGTCAAGACAGAGAAGCCAAAGTCAGTCTCTGCCTCCAACCAACCTGCTCCAAGCAGAGCAAGTCCAGGAGACGTAAACATGGAAGAGACAGGGAGTTGCACACCTGAAATTTCTGAAGTGATGGCAATTGAAGTAAAGAGACAACTTCATGAACCTATAAAAGAAATTAGAACACAAATACTACCTCAGGTAGAAGAAGAAATGAAAAACATAATAAAAAATTGCTAAGCACCCTTTAAAAAGACATAGAGAGGGTCTGCCTGGCATGAGATGAAGGCCTACACACGGAAATCCACCTAGCCAGGCAGCTCATGACCTTGCACCCAACTTGACACAGCCCTGCTCTGCATCCCCAAACACCAGGAACCTTTGGAACATCCCTGGGGTTCTGCCTGGGCACTACCCAGTGACCTGAAGCAGCAAGGTAGTTTAAGTGGTCTCCCTGCCACGAGCTTAAGGCCCACACAGCAAACTCCACCTAGCCACGCAGTCATGCAGCTGGAGACCTAGCACACAACCTGGTAGGGCTGCACCCAGTGTCCCCAAACAGCAGGGACCTTTGGAATGTACCTAGAGTCAAGCCTGGGACATCCACAATGACCCCAAGCAGCAAGATACCTTCAGTGGTCTGCCTGGAACGAACTGATGATCCTTGGAGCAAACTCCACCTAGGCATGCCCCCTCGAGACCTCACTTAGAAGCTGGTAGGCCCCCATCCAGCAAACTCAAGCAACCGGAGAGATCTGGCATGCCAAGTCAGGTGTGCCAAAGGTCAGGGCAGGGTACTCCCACATCTCAGGGAGCCTTCGAGCACCCCTACTAATCCGGTAAGGCCTTCCTAACAAACAACCCCCTTTCAACTGGGGAAACTCCCTGCAGTACAGACAGCGATCCTCAACCCAGGAAACAACAGAGACTTTGCATTCAAAGTCCCCTGCCACAGGGAAATAAAGGAAAATGGCAAAATTAAACATCAAAATGCAATCTCAAACCTCCAGCCCATCCAAAACAAACTGAGGAGACACGGACATAGAAGAAGGTATAAGCCATACACCTGAACCTTCTTAAATGATACTAACTGAAGTAATGAAACAACTACATGAAGCTATAAAGGAACTCAGATTAGAAATAATCCCCCAGGAAAAACAAGAAATGATAAACATAATGAAAGAAATGCTGAACACATCTAAAGTAGACATAGTTAAAAAAAAAAGGGGGGAACACCACAAACTGACTGAAACCTGGAATGAACAATGCAACAAAGAATTAGAATGCATGAAACAGAGTCAAAGAGATATCCAGGAAATCAAAATTTCATCGAAAGCAGGCAAAGCTGCCTGAATGAATGTGAAGATAGACTTTCAGACCTCACAAACAAGATTGCAGCTAGTGAAAAAGAAAGTAAAGATCTTTTAAAAATAAAAAGAATCAGGAAGTAACAATTCAACATTTGCAAGATGATGCAAAGAAAAACAATGTAAGATAGGTGTAAATGCCCAGACATATAATAACCAAGATTCCAGAAATTCAACTCAAGAATAGAATATTAAAAGCTGTTAGAGAAAAGAAACAGATCACCTATAAAGGAAAACCCATCAGAATCATGGCAGACTTCTCAACACAAACCATCAAGTCAAGAGCAGGCTGGAGTGAAGTATTGCAAGTTCTGAAAGAAAACAACTGCCAACCCAGACTGATGTACCCTGCAAAACTTTCTTTCAAAATTAATGGAGAAACAAGATACTTCCATGACAAAGAACAAGGAAGGAATTCATGACCACCAAACCAACCCTACAAAGAATACTAAAGGACATTTTAGAGAGAGAGAGAAAGGACCATGGTCTCAGGAACAATGACAGAGAGGGACCATCAAGTGGGGCCGGTCGATTAAATAGAGAGGAAAGATAGGGAGCCAATGGCAGGAAAATAGCATGGCAGAGACAATGCAGTACAAGAGGGCCTCAAGGCACCAATAGAAAGAAACAGAGGAATAGTGGATCAGGAGACAGGATCCATCAATATGCTCTATACAAGAAACACATTTAGCTAGAAAGAAAATTCATAGTGTAAAAGTCAAAGGAGAGACAACAATGCCCTATGTGACAGAGAGCCAGAAAAAAAAAATAGGGGTAACCTGCCCATTAATTGCAGAATGGATAAGAAAGACATGGTATTTTATGTGATGGAAACCTACTCAGCTATAAAGGAAGATAACCTCAAGGCTCTTGTAGGTAGATAGAGGCAACTGGTAATAGTGCTCATGGATGAATTTTGTGTTGTCTCCATAGCATAACAAACTAAAGGTGTTAGTGGGATCCAAAATGCACAATACATACTGGGAAAGTCAAAGGGGAGGAATTATCTAAAAAGGGAAGGAAATGACCACTATTAATCTATTATCATGATTTGAATTTCAGATTGTATTCATTGTTCTGATTAGTTTCATTTTATTCTGATTTGTTTGATTTTATTATACTTGATGGCATGCACAGCTATTTTAAAGATAACAAAATATATAATTGCAGCCATTGAGGATGTCCAATTATTTGTTCCAAAACCCTGTACTGCTTTCATTGTTTTGTTTTGATTGATTTTACTCTATTCTGTGTTGCTTGATTGTAGTATGTTTGAAGGTGTAGGCAACTATTCTGAAGATAACAAACATTATGGTAGCCACTTCTGTTTTACTAGTATGTTGAAGTTCTGCATTGCTTACATTGTTCTGCTTTGTTTTGTTTTTGTTTTTGTTTTTTAATTGTTTTATTTTGTTGTATTTTGTTTGATTTTACTTATCCCTGATGGTGTGGGCAGTTATATTGAAGATAACAAGAGGCATTGTGGTAGCCATTATTGATTGCTTTTTACCCTACTTAGAAGTCATGTACCATGTTCATTGTTTTGTTATTATTGACTCTACTTAGTTTTATTTTGTTTGGTTGTATTCTTTTCAAAATAAAAAAATAGGTGTAAATGAAGACAACACAAATGATATAAAAAGAATATTTACAGAAGTAATAGCAGAAAATGTCCCAAACATGGGAAAGGAAACTGACACACAGATAACTGAAGCATACAGAACTCCAATTACCCATAACCAAAACAAATCTACACCAGACATATAATAATCAACATTCCAGAAATGGAACGTAAGAACAGAATATTAAAAGTTTTTACAGAAAACAAACAAATCACCTATAAAGGAAAACCCATCAGAATCACAACAGACCACTTAACACAAACAATGAAGTCACAAAGAGCATGGAGTGAAATGTTTCAAATCCTAAAGGAAGATAATTTCTAACCCAGATTTCCTTCAGAATAGATAGACAAACGAGATATGTCCATGACAACAAACAGCTGAAGAAATTCATTACCACCAAACCAACCCTACAAAGAATACTGAAAGATTTTCTAGATACACATAAAAAAAAACTACAACTTCAAGAACACCAACAGAAAGGAAAAAAAAAAAAAAGAAAGGAGGGCAAACAAACACAGGGAAAAGGGAAACAATCAATATGAGAAAGATAACATGAGAAAAATAAGCCAATATATATCAGTTATAACCAATAATGTACATGGCCTCAATTCAACAAATGAAAGAAACACTGGCAGAATGGATCAAGAAAGAACATCCAACCATATGCTGTCTATAAGAAACTCATATAACCAAAAAGATTCATAGACTGAAAGTCAAAGGATGGAAAACAATACTTTATGCAACAGAAACCCCCTCTAAAAAAGCAAGGGTAGCTATTGTGTTTGCAGACAATGTGAATTTCAAAACAAGAATGATCAAAAGAGATAAAGAACATCACTACATACTAGATTGGGGAAAATTTCAACAGGAGGAGATAGCAATCTTAAATATATATGCACCAAATATGGGAGGACACAGGTATATGAAACAAATATTAACAGAAATGAAAAATCAAATAAGTAATAATACAGTTGTAATGGGAGACCTTAACACCCCATTGACACAAAAAATCAACTAGACAGAAAATCAGCAAAGAAATAACAGAACTGAATCAAACCTGCAAACTAATGGACTTAGTAGATGTGTACAGTGTTCCACCCAACCACATCAGAATATACATTCTTCT
>RJWT010034782.1:0-13625 GCA_004365215.1 Cuniculus paca
AAAAAAAAAGCAGGCATGCTTAAGTCTACCCACTGCCTGTCTGTAATAGAAAAATGTATCTTATAGTAACCATTACTACTTATAATGAGAGCAATGTTCACTGGGTTCTATGCACAAGAATTTGAAAATTACTATATGCTTCATATGTTTATAATCTTTTCCATACATAGCAAGGTAAACTTTTAATAGTAAGTGAAGATAATATGCAAAGTTTGGTAGCTAATTTCATATTTAACAATTTGAACCATAGTAGATTCTTAGATATTTTGTTTCATGAATATTTATTAGGAATATTTTAAGTGGATAACTATTTTGTGGATTTTCCTTATTATGCAGTTTTTCTTATTGAACAAAATAGGTTAGCAATACCTGTGCTGCAAAATAATAGACCTATGAACTCAATACTGTGGGGACAACCACCTGTGACTACTAAAATCATTTGTTTTTCAGAGCCTTGCTCTAAGCCTCTATTTAATTATTCTGTAACTTCTGGGCAAAAGACTTAAGGGTAAACAAATTAGTCACTATGCATTTGATCTAGGGCAGATGGTGAATGCTTAGCCTTCTTGATACCTTTTTTATGCAAAAGCATATTTATACTGCAACTAAGATCTTAATTTAAAAATTCATGGGCTTTCTTATGAACTATGTTAAAACCTGCATTGTTATATGACATTTGAGATGGAGCAAAGTGATAAATTAACCATTCTTGAAAGATTTCATTATGTAACTATGAAGATACTTTTAACTTCTTCTCAAAAATAGGCCCATTTATCACATTCTTAAGTCAATAATTTTACTCTGAGGAATAGAAATGTTATTTTTAAGGTAATCAAGTAAACCTACCATTTACACATTATGTATGACTTTCTACTATAGATATAAGAGCATTTGTATTTTTGATCAAAACTTCTACAAGTCTCATAATAATTTATAATAAAGTCATTAAGGGAAAAATTTATATAATTTTTGGATGAATATTTTCATAAATCAAAAGAGCTTTTTCCATCACTATATCCAGAGTCCTAACATATTTTAACGGATTTTATTACTTAGGGTCTTTGAGAATATTCCCAACCTCTTACTTCTTAAGAAGAAATGCAAAGTAGAGACATAGTAATATTACGTAGTCATGGAAAGAAATGAGACAGGAACATATGTGCACAACAAAATACAAGAAATTACCAGAATATGAGAAATCCTGTGAAAGCATGCCTATATAGTGTCAGCACTCAGGAGGCTGAAGCAGAACTGCCAACCTAAGTCAGTTCAAGACCAACTTGAATTAAAGAGCAAGACAGTACACAAACAAGTAAAAGAAAAAGTATGGAAATCCTTGCCTGTTTATGTAAGACATAATTTTATACAAACCAACCAAAACACTAACCAAAAAAGAGTTGATGTGTTCCAAAAATGATAAATTATTTTAATGCTAAAATATGAAATGCTTGGACCTTAGAAACATATATATTGTCTAGATGTGGTGCAGAATAATACTGGTTATCTCAGTTTTAATTCCACTAGGTTAACTACAATTCCACAATGGCAATAAGTTAATCTTCAAGTATTTATTTTACCACCAATTATGTGGAAATCATAGTCTTATATAATCTGAAAAACAATTGGTGTCATTTTTAAGAAATGTACATTTTACATAAAGGTTAACTATATAAAGCACAATTGGCAAAATGACATATAAAATGAATGTCACGAACATGTCCACGTATAGTCCTAAGACTACTCTACTTTGGGAACTCTTGACAACACAGCTTAGGATCCTAGGAGCTTTTATTTTATTTATTTAAAATTTTTTAATGTGAGCAATACCCATTGATATTATTGTATTAAAAATTAAATCATAATATTAAAAACATGTATTCTTTTGCTAATAATTTAAACCATATGACTCATATAACAGTTAACAAAGGAATATATTTTGATTACAAGTAAGTATTCTGCACAACACAAGTAAGTTTTCTGACAAAAGCAGTACTGCTATGTATTTTTGTGAATCTCTTTAATGCATGGTTCATTAGAAGACAGCTGAATTTTCAACTTTTCTGTAAAAAAACTTGTGATTTTTTTTTGGCTGAAATGTATGAAGAAGATCCAACTATGTACAGAAGCTTCTGAAAAAATAAAAGAGAGAAGGACATACTAAAAGCATGGTGACCCTCTATAATGCCACAAACAATACTGTGACACCTTGCAATGTGTTGTCTTAACTTCAACACCAATTATAAATAAGGAATGCAAAATACCATTTGAGAAGAGAAAATTGAGGTACAAAAATGTTTTGGGGGTAGGACTATCCATGTTAATCTTTTGACTTAGACAATGAAAATTCCTAGTTTGAAAATTTAAAAATGAAGACTGTATCTGCAGGATAAAAAGTACTGGCCATTACAATGTAGGGATTAACTCAGTTTGCTAATAAAAAATGATGGAAATTTTAATAGGAGTCACACAATGTACACTTCATTAAGAGTATAGAAAATGATAGATGATGCACCCTAAACTTGCTGTACTTAGTAACCAGTAACTGACATAGTTATAATATTTACATGCATATTTAAGTATGTTTTACTTTATGACACATCCTAGAAAGATAGCAGGGGATTAAAACGATGGAAAGGATAATCTTCATAATTCATTTTTTTACATGACTTAGAATTTTTAAATGACAGGGACTATTAGAGCTTGATATATTAAAAATATCTTGAATTCCCAATCTTGTACATTTTACACAATATGTTAATTCAATTTGCAACACTTACAATAAATAATAAAATGGCTTCGCAGGCTTAAAAATTTTCAATATTGTACCTTTTTATTTGTACTGACATTCAGATCTTCTTAGGAACTAGACAGCAATTTACACATTTTCTTTATATATTTACCTCCACACAATGATTAAAACCCACAGGTAGATACTGCATTCTTGCATGTATTAATGGAAATTGGATTTTTTTATTGAAAAAATAGTATATTATATCAACTCTATGATTAATTTTGGCTGCCAGTTGATTATTTGTTGTTGCTGTTGTTGTTCTGAAAATCTAAACTCACAGGAAAAATATAATTTCACATGGTACTGAATTTGCTACAATTTTTAGGACACATTCTTCAACTACATAATGCATTTTAATTAAAGTTTATCTTAAATATCAAAATGTTTTGACATTATATTCACTCATTAAATCTTATACTATGCTGTTTTATAAACTTTAGCTTATTACATGTAACAAATATGTTGAGTAAATTTTAAAAAATCAAATGTGATGGATACAACCACCTCAAACAAAGATGAAGGCAGAGAAGAGTTGTTCTTTTTAAATGACTGCATACAGTGAAGATGTAATAAATCTACACCTAAAATTCATCCTAAATCTTTGTTAGGTAAATCAAGGAGTGAACTATCTATCAAATATGTTTACATATACACATATATACATAATGAGTTATATGCATTTATATACACAAAATACTTTATTTTACATTCCATTAATGATTCTAACAATTTTAATCTTAGAAATAAGATGTCAATCTTACAAAGTTTTCATTATGTGGTATATTCTTAGAAAAATATTATAACACCTATAAGGAAACCCTTATAAGGAGATAATGCCATCTGTACAAGCATGAGACCTAATTCAAGAATATTATCCACCCACTACTGATCCTGAAATTTCAAAATTTAAGATGATTTAGCAATTGCCTTAGTGTGAAGGAAAATTAGATTAAATAATTTCCTAAATGACATGGCTTCCAACTAGAAAATTATAGAAATAACTTTGACTATAATACTTCAAGGAACTGATTTGTGTTCAGAAAGAACAAGAACTCTTTTAGAGTCAGGAATGCCTGAAAAGAGAAGAGGGAAAAGATGAGAATTTTAAAGTCATGTAAATGGATCTTAGAAATAAATCCATGGGAATACAGGAATTACTGAAAGCAATACATTATTAGATATTTTTTCAATTTGTCTTTCCTATGCAGTCAGAGAGGCAATCTCATTCTTTTTTTAATATTTTTGTTTTACTACAGTGTTAGGGACACAAATTTTGGTCAAATATCTTTGATCTCTCAGAGATATGTACTACATTCTCACTCCATAGAGCTTAGATGCTGTGGTGCATTGATAACTGGTGGTCAACTTGTAATACCAACTGAACTGAATCAATGTGGTGCTGGGTTTGGAAGGTCCACCTGAGGATTGTTGCCCACATAAAAAGAACTGGAGAGGAAGAAGTGGTGTTTTTTCTCCTGGTTATTGGTTCTCCTGTTGCCGTTGGTTCTTCTGGAGGAGTTTGTCGAGTTTCTATCCTGATACGCTATGTCAAGCTACTATCTTCTTATCGTCAGAAGAGCTTGGGACCTTGTTGTCCCTGAGAATGGCTGTGGTGCACTTTGGGAGCTCTGGTTCTTCCTTTACCACTTCCTGGCTCTGGAGAGGAAGATGGTGTGCGGTTCAGTCTCCAGGAGAAGCTTGTCATGCAGGCTTCCTTATAAGAACTTGGCTGTTCTCATTATCAGAGGAGCTCAGAACCTTGTCTCTGAGGATGGTTATGGTACTTTTCTGGGGAGCCCTGGTCCTTACTTTGAGTGTCACTTCCTGGCTCTAGTTCAGAACCTTCAATTTACGGGCACAGATCCTTCATCCCACTGGCACAGACTTTCTGGCTTCCACCACTGGACTTCCCAGCACAGATCTGTGAAACAGACTTGCATAGACATTGTCATAGGCTCTAGGTCTTCAGCTGGGCTCATAAAGGACATTGCTGTGGGATCCAGGCCCTCAGCTGTGGGATCCTTGGGGGTCTTTAGTGTGTGGACAGATTTCCTCACTTTTCATATTTGACTCTTTGGGTGACTATTACAAAATAATACTATAAATTGTTTGTTCTGTATCAAACTGTTTTCCTTGAAATCCCTGACTACAACAGATGCTTATTCCTTAATGCTAGTTTTTTTCTCTTAATCATACTTTAAGTTGAAATGTGTACATATATAGATACAGATATGATTCTGGAACACCACAATGTTAACTGAAAGTAATAAGTAGATGTATAACAACCAATTATTAGAGCATCAGAAATTTTGCAAGCAATTTCTTTAGCTTGAAATGTGTATAGTATACTTTTCATGTTAAAAAAGTTCTAGCTGATACTGGAATCAATTTAAATTATTTTATGATATTAATTATATACTTAAAAACATAAATTGTGTGATAAATTCCAAGTTATTCTTGTGATTTATAGCCAGAAAGCCAAAGGGAATTTACAAGTTAATGTAGTGAATTATAAAACCCATAAAATTAAAATTAACGACATAAATTTGAGGGACTAGATCATGGATCCTGTTCTTTTAACAGTAAATTTCCAAACTCAATTTAAGTGAGATATGACTTATGTGACAGAAATTGTTGATTTATACAACCCTAGTCAACCCCAATATATGTAAAGACTCATTTTCTCCTTTTATCCTAGTTTAGGGTGCTACCAAAATTTTGTTCCTGTCTTATCTGCATGTAATTTGAACTTCACTAGTACATATCCTTTGTGTACATAGCTTTTCCATATAATTTTTCTTCAATTTTTCACCATTAAAATATCACTTTGAGCCAATAAAATCATAAAATCAAAGGCAGTCCTGACACTTAAATGAAAGATCTGTACTTGATCATACAAATGATAAATAAAAGGCTTATATAAAATTATCACGAAATCATTATCAAAATGAATAGAAACTTCAAAGTAAACATTCCATAATAGAAGTCATGAAACCTGAAAAATACATCTTCAGAACTCCACATGACTATATTAGCAAAATTAGGAAACACTATCTGGTGGACATAGAGAAAAATTAAGTACTATTTTTTACAGAAGTGTTAATAACCATTTTAACTGTGCCACACAACATTTAGGGGTTGATTCATTAGAAAATTAAACTCATCTTTTTGGAAGAGACCAGTACAATTATAGTTCTGCACACCTTTACAGCACAATTTAATTTGCTTCATAACTCAGCTAAAAACTTTGCATTTTAATAAAAATAGTAGAAAGTACTTCACTAAAGTTACTATTTATTTTCAGCACACAAAGTAAGTTATGTAAGTTCCCTCACAGTAGATTCTCTAAGTTTCACAATAATAATAATGAAATGAAAGCTCAAGAGTAATATTTGAATGGATTTTTTTAAAATTAATGCTGACTACAAGTGTTGGACGAAATCAGATTTAATTAGTGAAGTAGCAGGTACAAAGCATATTTTGCAAGGCTAGAAGTGAGTAGTTGGACAGTGGGACCTTAACACATTTACTTTATTGGTTCTTGACTCTGCCTAATTTATGTGGAAAAGTTAAGTGTCTCATCCTTCCTTAATAATGATATCTCCCTAGAACGAGGCTGAAGCTTGTTTTCTATTATTGAGTTTTTATTTTAGCTCAGAGACACAGAGAGAAAGAAAGAGGGAGAGAGAGAGGAATAATACATACCACTATTTGTTTAATTATTCGTGAAAATCACTAGGGAAAATTTAATCTTTCAGACATCTCAACATTTACAGTGTGCTTACTTTTTCCTAATATCAAAGGGAAATATTTATACTACAAAAATATAACAATATAGATAGCCACAGATGTAAAGTAGTAATGGAATTTTACTATCCATGGATCATATTGTCTCAATTTTACCATATGCCTCAAAACCAAAATGGAAATTTAGATAGATTGATTGATTCATTGATTTTTTTCCTTGATTTCAATCTCAAAGTGCTTCGGGTAAGGGATAAGTTTTTCCAATGTGATTGTAACTAACATTTCCATAGATCATACCAAACCCTCTGGGAAGATAAAGTTACATTTATAGTACTAACCCACTTTTTAGTGGCTCTTGTTTCCAAGATTTATGCAGGAATGATACACCTTTGTAAATTTCATCCTTCTTTGTTCATTATTGTCTTTATTTGTAACTTATGAGACTTTTTCCAAGTGCTCACAAATACACTGAAGAAACTACAACACTGAGCATTATGTGTTTCATCAAAACCTGGACTTCTTAGTGCTACTATCTATTCTCAGTCATGTGATCATTTATACTAGTAACTACCACATTTTCAAGGCAAACATACACTTTCGTGGAAACATCACTGTTTCTTCCAGACACCTTCCAGACACAGGCAACCCTTGAGGTAAGGCTAGTTTTATGGGTTCACCATTCTTTTCAGTATGACTACCCATGACATGTTGGTTTTTACATGAGCCCTGTGCCCATGGACGACAGCATCGGTTAAGAAACCCCAGCAGCCTTTCACATTTCAGAAAATGGTTCACTGCAAAGTTCACCTTTCTTAGGTGACTTGCATAAGATTCATGGATGTCGTCATTGTTTATCTGTGACAAGACTGAGACCCAACTCTCCAAATTCACATTCTTTGCCTCATATATAATTATCAGGCGAGGAGTCACCCTTCCCTTGTTGATAGTCCTGAATGCCTGTGCTGTAGCCACACCCAAGAAGTATTATTTGGGAAAGCAATGGGAGGTATTTGAAGCCAACTTCATTGTTTTATTAATGCATCTACCATGTTTCATCAGCATTTATTGATATACTATTCTGTAGATGAAAAACAAAATATAATTTAGTGATAACGATCCTTAAAATTTCTATATATACAGCTATTTTCAATGAATAGCATTCTAAAGAGAAGAAAAAGTATGTAGAAGAAAACAGGAATGGCTTGTTTTGGTTTTTAAAATCACTAGTGCTAAATGCGGCCAATGACTGAAACATACTCAGTATTTAACGTATACCTATTTACTGGCTTGAAGAATTGACTATGTAAGATAGTGGTGTAACATGATTGTGAGAAGACAATGCTATCAATTTGATGGCCCAATATTGAAAATGTGTAACTACTGGTGAAAAATTACTTATAACACAAAAGAAAATAATAATTGCTCTGTTTTCTGTATTAAAAGACTCAAGTCGCAAAATAATCAAGTATAACACACAGTACTTAACTGAACTCAGGTGCTAACAAACCAGTTATTAAAGATAGATTTGGAATATCCAAATTTATTATAATACAAAATTTATACTTTGTAATATTAGATAAAATATCTCAAATTTTTCTAGTTGTGATGATAGCATTGTGGTAAAATTGGAACACTTATTTTATTTTTGTAGATGGTATACATAAGATATTCAGAAAAAACTGTGAAGGCAGCTATGATTTGCTTTAAAAGTAATAAAAAAGCATTGCTAGCAAACCAAACACTAAAAAATAGAAACAATTTTTGAATGCGCATTTTATATATTTGACTGATCATTCTAGCATTTCTTATTATAATTTTCTGGATAGATGACAATGTCTATGTTTAAAGAAAAAGAGAGACAAATGAAGAAGGAAAACATTTAGATTAAAAAAAATAGTAAAAGAATTAGAGCACAACTCAAGCCTGAATCAAGAGGAAAAGGTATTCTTAAATATTTCCTAGTGAATTCAAAGCATCTGAGAATAAGAGAGACAGACCTGACATCTCCAGGCTGAAATGTAAGTAGGGGGCTACAGATGCCTCCTCAGCCAAAGGCAAGGGCGATGGTCTTCCTAGCTAGCCAAGAAAACCAAATCACTGTGTTCCCATGGGGTAGCACCCTCCTTTTCCCTGAGATTTGTGCCAAAATGTGTTCAATTCTTGAAAAGTTTGCCAAAGTTAGTTTCAATAAAATCTCATCTGCTCATATTACTTTTTTACATTTTTTTTTGTTGTTTGTTTGCTCATTTTTGAGAAAGTCTCAGTATGTAGCTCAGTCTGGCCTTAAACTTGCAGCAATCTTTGTGTCTCAGCTTTCTGAATACTGAGATTACAGGTGTGTGCCCCATGCCTGGTCAGTTATTTTGCATTCATAATGTGTATAAAGTTACTATATTTTATAATAGAATTTGATACTATAGGTTTGTGTGTTAGCTAATCATTTCCTTAGGATGAATTCTTAACAACACAATTATTGAGTCAAATATCCAAATACTCTACAAATTCAAACCTAAGGGTTACAAACTTCTTTCTAGAAAAAAAAGGTATGATTGTAAATTATCATCTCCATAAAGGCTCCCTTTTAATCTAATTTAATGCTCCCTTTAATGCAATACCAGGATGCAGGCATTATACATAGAATGTTACATGCTTTATTTTCTTAATTCATACAATAGCCCCACTAAGTAGATATTATTACTCCAATTTTACAGTCTAAGAAAGTAGGGTATAAATAGTTTAAGTAACTTATCTATGTGTATAGAGAAAGTAAATTATACAAATTTATCCATGTTCTTTCCCCCAACATAAATATAATTTCTACCAATAATGATTGGAATACACACATTTCAACAATGGCTTTTATACTTCTTTAAAAGATAATATAATTGTACCAAAATACTTCTAATTACTGTAGTCATTGATTTTATTGGTCATTTATATTTCTCCATTCATAGTTGTACTTTCCTTTCTTAAGCACCTCTAGTTCTTGAACATCCATATAATTTTAATGAATTAATAACTAGTTTAATCAATATGGCTAATCATTTGACCCATGGGTTAAAATTATTGATGTGTCTGGACTATGAATTGAAAATGAATCATGCATTTTTTAAAGAAATATAAGCTATTAGCCTAAATCTAAACAGAAAGAAACAGGATATTGACTTTCAATAATTCATATGGAAGTAAAATGTTGATAAACACTCTCATTGTGAGTATAAATCAAGTTACCTGTGCTTTTTAATCCAAATATAATAACTAGCTAATGTACACTGTTTAATGCCATTATTGGTGTTACTGTACATTTTGCTGAAGTCTACACATGAATTCTTAGAGAATATGAAGACTGAATAAAAAATGAAAATTTAAATAGCTTAATTTTATTGCACAATTCTCCTGATTTTTCTAATATGATGTTTCTGACTTGCAGCCCTATCATTTGAAGAAGGTTCAGGTTCAGTCAAGCAATAATAAATGTTCTTAAGATATTTAATTCACCTCTTAGCCTAGAAAACTGCATCCCACTAGAGTAGTCATTCACTTGAGTCATAAATTCTTTGGGGGCATTTGTAAGAAGGAGAGTTAAGGAAGAATGTTATCCTCTTCTGTAACATTATTCACATTTTGCAAAAAGCGAACTACTGGCTTTCTTCTGGTCGATTTTATTATACTTTAGGCAAGCTGCAGTGAATTCTGGTCTTCATGCACTTGATTTGTGAAGAGAGGAATAGAGTTCACTTCAGGAGAGAAAAGCTCATAAATCTTGATGAAGTCTGAAAATGAAATAAAGGGCTAAAAAAATTAAGCCTACAAGAATTTGGTCTTATTTTCATAATATTCTGCATGTTTCCTTTTAATTTCTAAGAAATGGATTTATGACTATCCTAAAATACGACTTCAAAGGAAAATTTATTAGAAACCATAATTTTCTCAGAGAGAAAAAGGGCTATAATTGACATGTCAAGTCAGTCTATGAAACAATTTGAGTTCATACTGTTTATTAATCACTAAAATGACCACATTTTGCAACATTATGAAAACGAGATGGAAAGAGAGCAATGCTTAGAGAACTTTAGTAATTTTTAACTCAGTTCCAACCTGAAACTTGTCTACAGTGGCCGGAGAGGAACAGGTTGTAACTCATTGATCCTATAAGCCTTAACTTGCCGATTTATACCTGTCCCACTCTGAACATCCATGTTCTTTTCCTACTCATATCTAAATCCTATCTGTGGCAAATACATTTACCCCCACTTTTGACTTTTTAAGGCATGCGTTTTCTTGCAAGCCCAGTAAAAATGGAAAACTTGGAGCAGAAAAGGAGATTCATTTTGATGAAAGATATCAGTATTTGCCATGTAAGCAAATTAATAAATACTCTTACATTTTTATATTCTAACAGATCTGGAATGTTAATTCCTGTTCTTCTTAGTAGACTTAATGCCCCAAGCATGCCATTAAATTTATATTAGACTTAAAATATCTAGATACTATAGATGACAATTTTTTCCTTTAAGTTTGTGGTAACTTTAACATTTGTATGTTTACTCCACCAGTGAAACTATTTTGTTTCACTGCAACCTGCAACCACCCATTTTCCTGCAACCACCCATTTTCTAGAGGCATATTATAAAAAAAGAGCCAGCCAGAGGATACAGATACAAATGCACAGATTTTATTAACAGCTATGGCTCTCATCCAAGTCTCAATGGATTTATGAGTTGGGATGCTCTATATAAAGTTTTCAGAACCCCTTTTGCCTAGACAACTGGCAGGATTAAGCATGATAAAAGCTATACTAATTTGTTTCCTGGCCCCTTTTCCTCTGTCTTTTGCTCTAAACATGATTCTCCAAACACTGTGACTTCAGTGATGAAGAAAGAGCTGCCTGTGAAGAAAAACTCAAGAAAAAATAAATGCAAGGAGAAAATGAAGGGTTCAATAACATCCCCAGTCTCCAAATGACTGGCACTTTATGTTGACATGATTGTCATCTTCATGCACCAGGATCTTTTTCTTATATTGTACAGCCAATTGTGTGCTTGTGGAGAGGAATTCACAAAGAAGAAACTGCACAGCACTCCCAACAGTCATTAATCAGATTTTCAACGTGTTCCAATTCTCTGCAAAGGTTAGCATACAAATTCTGTACTACAGGATGGTATGTTCTAGGTAAGGTAGGAATTTCGACATTAAACATTCAAATTAGGAAACAATTTAAAATTGCAGTAAGTACTATAAAGGGATTAAGTAGATGATGTGGGAGAAAATAATGTGTTGTACATTGGGTAAGGGGTGTAATCATCGCTAAGACAGAGATATTTATACTGAATAATAAGCACAATGTGGAAACACGGGATGAAGTAATTTAATTAAAAACTTTCCAGTACTTTGAATAATGCGCTTGTAATACTTACTCAAACGAGAACACCTAAATCCCCAAGGAAATAAAAGAAAGAATTTAATAACCTAAGTCTTTTTCCTCATGGGGTTTGCACCTCCCAGGTTACTTCCTATTATTAGTCTTTACACCAGCAGTCACATTGCTCTTCTTCCTTATCTGCATCCATTTATCTTCAGTGAATTTTTATATCCTATTTCCCAACTCAGGTTTGTAATTTTCAATATTTCAACTGAAAACATTTATGTAACTACTGACCTCAAAAACTTTATGATTTTCCCATGAATTCTGTATCAATTTAGTTAACTTTCAACTTGGCATTTCCTCTTACAGAGTTATCAGAATGCTACCAGATAATAAAGCAAACTGTATTTTAATTCCATTCTATAAGAAAACTTGTCCTCGGTAATAACAGCAATATGTACATGGCTAATCACTGCAACACTACAAGCCCATCTTGTTCAAGTTAATGTCAAATGTTTCCATGATTGATGCAATTGCCTTTTAACAAGCCAAGTGGCTTCTGGACCTATTCACCACTTTACAAACTATGCTTCCAACAGCACTAATTGTGCATTTTGAAATAAATGGATTGTGTCACATGCAGTAGAAACTATTAGTTCCCTATTTTTATCTTTATTAGTAATAGAAAAGCTAGGATTGTGTGAGGTCCATGATTACCCAGCTGAGGACCACATGTCCCATCTTTTCTAGCACTTAATATGACACAACCAAGGTTCCAATTAGAGGAAAACAGAAATTGTATGTGCCACTTATAAAGAGTGTGACATGCATTCCCTTGGCCTTTACCCACTTGCAGGGATGCAGTGTTTTCTGAATTACCCAGGATGAAAGTCACCTTCTGAGAATTAGAGACCTGGCCCACCTATCCTAGCCTATTACAGTAACACACACATAAAAAAAGATGAACAACAAGAGAAGCAACAAAACAAAAAATCTCCTCCTAACCTTTTACAAATAAAATCATTGCCTTACAATTCTAATTTTGGATTGAACTTTTCCAAAAGTGACTTCTATACTATATTTGATTCTACATGTTTCTCTTACACTATGATTTTGACTATTCTCCTAACAAGAGGTGAAAGTTCTCTGATACCTTTAATTCAGTCTTTGGAGATTCTGTATCTCTAAACTAATGTCACACAACTTGCAACACTAGGTTATAAAATTCCACAGACTTCTACTGAATAACTCAATCTTGGAAGCCAGCCATTGTGCTATTACAGCCCAAACCAGCCCACATGGGGAGATCACACTGAAAGGACCTTGAGCATATTAATACATAGATACGGCCAGCCCCAACCCACCCGTTCTTCAAGCTTTGGCCCCAACTGACTGCCAGTGCATGATAAACTGCAAGCTAAATTAATTGTTATTGCCCCCAGCAGTCTCACAAGGATTTTAAGTTAGACTAAGAATACTCTCAGACATTCATAAAATGCCCATAAATTGTTCTGGTATGTGCCTTAGCAGCTCAGACTGAAAGGGACAGACATAGCACTAGCTGGAATAAGCCTTCGATTTCATGAATTTTTATGTTCAGAGAACAGGCTAGGAAAACTATTCAGACACAAACATGAGCCATATTTTATCGAAAAGTGGAAGATATTTCAGAGGGCGAAAGAAAGGGCAAAAAGGAAGAAGCCACCACATAAAGAATCACCC
>RJWT010034783.1:0-13589 GCA_004365215.1 Cuniculus paca
ACAAGCGACTGCATTTAGAGCTGCCTAGATTACATCCCCACCCTAAGACCGTTACTGAATTACACCCATATTCTTTTTTTTGGCCACATCAGGTAACATTCTCAGGTTTCAAGGATTAGGACATGAGTATCTTTTAAGGGATCCTTTTTCACTCTTTGTAGACAATATAAAAGAAAGTTATAGGTCAATATCACAAATAGAAATGGATTTAAAAACCTTAAACTAAATCCTACATTTCATACAGCTAGTGTAAATGGGAAAGAAATGAAGAAGAAACTATCATGACAAAGGGGAAATCACACCGACAATGAAAGAATCATTCAATTTTAGAAAATATATGAATGTAGTTGACAATATTAATAGATTAAAATGGAGAAAAGATCATTAACAGGTACAGAAAAATCATTCAGCATTCATAAAATGTAAAATTCACTGTGTGGAAATGTATAGAAAAGATAAGACAAAAGATTTAAGGATGAAAAGTGAAGACACTAAAGTCAGAAATAAACCAAAGATTCCCAGGATACCACCTCTGTTCAACACTGTCTTGGAGGTACTGGCCTATTAAATCACATACACACACACACACACACAAACAAACACACACACACACACACTAAATTGCCCTTACCTAAACATTGACTATGAAAACCATTTCAAAAAACAAAACAAAACAAAACAAAACAAAAAAATGAGAGGGAAGGAAGGAGAAAGGGGGAGGGAGGGAAAAGAGAAAAAAGAGAGGAGAGCGACAGAGAGAGATTATGATAGAAAAATTCAAGAAAATCTGCAGTCTAAAATTAAAAGTAGTAAGAGCTCTCAATGAGTTTCCTAGACCAAAGACACACCAAAGAAACAGCATTTCTATACCTCATCAATAACTAATTACAAAATGCTGTATAAAAGTCTTAAAGAAACTTGTTACAAAAAAATACACCAGCGTTCCATAAATAAACCTAAAAAGAATAGAAAAAACGCAAGTTTTATAGGAACTATAACACTATTTTGAGGGACCTAAAAGAGAATCTATGCAAGTGATGGACACGCTCTTTGAGAGAAGACTCCCAGAAGTCAGGCTACCCAAATTAAATCTATGAAGTTCAAAGGAATTTTAATCAAAACTCCTACCATGCTTTCCATGGATTTTAGCGAGCTGATGGTAATGTGGGGGGAGACATCAACAAGCAAAATGAAGAGAATTCTGAAGAGAACTAAGATTAAGGCAGACTTGCTCTATTTATTGCAAAGGGACAGAAATGAAGACTGTGTGGTGTTAGCAGAGATGCTCGCTACAATACAAAGCATAAGGAAGGCTCTAAAACAGACTCTCACATATGTCAAAGGTGGCCTCATAAGTCAGTGGAGAGAAGATGCACTATTCAATGCATGCAACTGGGACAGTTGATGGTCTTGTTTTAGGAAAAACAGATTCCCACTTCACATCACATACAAAAATCGATTCCAAAGGGATTAATCCCTGAAACATGAAAAACAAAATTTCAAAAGTGTCAAGAAAATCTATGGAGTCAGGGAGGAATGATTTCTTGACCCAGTTACCAATATCAGAAACTATTTTTTAAAATGATAAATTCTACTATATTGAGATTTTTTAAAACTTTTGAATAGTCAAATAGTAAGATAAAAACAGAAGCCACAATCTGGGAGAAATTTTATAGCAATGCTTATTGAAATATATAAAGAACTCTCACAGTTTATTAAGAAAAAGAAAAATATCACAGTAAAATATTAATAGGTCAAGGAATATGTAATTCTACAGAAAAATCCAACTGACAATTTAAAAAATACTGAATCTCGGTTGAAAAATACAAAATTTAAACAAGTTTCATCGTTTAAAATTTAACAAAATTTTTAAAAAAATTTAACAAAATTTAAATGAAGTTTTCATTTTACCCCAGGCATTTAAAAGTCTGACAATACCAAACACTGGAAAGGAAGTAAATAAACCAATATAAACATTCTTTTCGGGATTGTGTGTCATCTCAACCAGTCTGGAAAGCCATTCTGCCGCATCTAATGGAAGCGAAAATTATCATCTGATACTCCATGACCTGGAAAACTTACTTTTACCCTCAAGCAGGCATAAGAAAGAATTAAACAGAGAAATTCACTGAGCATCATTTCTATTACAAAAAATTTAGATAACCTAAAAATGACAATGAATGAACTGTTGCATATTCGTGGAATAGTATTATATCCAACAGTCAAAATGAATGAATTAAATTTAGATAAATCTAAATTTTGAGTTAAACAGCACTACATAACAGTACTACATTTTAGATAGATACCATGATATAAAGTTAAAAACCTCGTGAAATAATATTATGTATGGCTTAGGACTATACACGTATAAAGTTAAACTATACAAATAATATCGTGCATGGAATGGTAAACACTCAGGATGATGATTATTCTCTAATAAAAAAGAAGGGGCAGGGATATAGCTCAGCAGCACAGCACCTGCCTTGTAAGTGCAAGGCCCTGAGTTTGATTCCTGGTACAAAAAAAAAAAAGATTTTCTAATAAAAAAGAAAATATGAAACACATAGGACAAAATGTTTAAAAATCATATAAATGGTTTTTTTCTAAACTTTTTCCAGAGTTGAAGTATTTCAAACTTTCAAAAGATAAAAAAAATGAAAGAAATAACTATATAATTAGAAATATAAAACTAGTAACCAACAAAGGCCAACTAAATTAATGGAAATATGTAATGATGCCACAGATAAGTGTGTACTTAAATACATTAACTGAGAATAAATGAACTTTCATACAAATATAACTTTCTAAATACAGCCAACTTTCAAGAGTTTTCTGTGGAGTGGAGTGAGTAAAGAGTCAGACAGTTCCACAAAGGTAACCATTAGCTGTACTTTTGGTCATTGTTGATGATGGCCATCAAACCCAAGGCCATGTGCTGCTAGTTACGGGCTCTAACTCTGAGCTACACTTCCAACACTGCTGAACATAGTTTGTATTTTATTTTCATCAAAACAAGTAATTCATTTTATAAATTTCCTGTTCTAAATGAAATTTTATCAAAAGCATAGGAAAAAATTCAAGGTAATATATTCATTAAGAAGCATTTAATTATATTTTATTGTCAAATAGATTTATTGCTGCCTTCATAATACATAACATTGCAATCTAACTGTAATGCAGAATTGAATTTTAAGTTTAAACTTCTCTAATTCTCAAAGAAAGACAACTGCGAGGTGGATTTCCCTCCAGAGATTAAGGCGTCAGGCATCCCACAGTTACGGAGCCTCCCCATCATCCATGCTGCTGCATTCTGTCCAGTCTGGCTCTGCTGGATTCACTGCACATCGATACAATGTTAATCAACTTTTCCCCCCTTTTAATGAGAACGTTTCAGGGCTCCCTGTATTGCTCTGGACAAGCCAGAGTCCTCACTATGATGCAAACGATGCTCGACAGTCACTCCTGTAACCTGGGCAGTTACCATTCTCTGTCTCCTCCAGGGCACTTGCCCTGGCCCAACCACATGGACTTCACCATGGTTACTCCAACATGTTAAAGAAGGTCCTACCACCGGACCTTTGCACTTGCTACAAACTCAGTCTGAACTGTTTTTTCCCTAAATACACATGCCACACACTCAAATTACAACTCCAATACCATCTCAAATCAAGAGCTGTAGTTTTCGTTTTCTCCAGATACTTACACTCTCTAACACTTATCTCAGTTGTTGTACACACCCTACCTAGAATATATCTTCCAGGAAGGTAAGAGATCTTCACTGCCATCTCCCCAGTGTCTAAAAACCACCAAGATGTGTCCAATGAAAGAATGAATTAGCATATTAACTGTACATCTGCAACGCTTATACATTATTTTCTTCAAAATGTTTGCTTTACAAAGTTCCACAATCAATTTTCATAAAACTATCTTTAAATAAAAAATAAAGTAACATTTAAGAACTTTCCAAATTCTAGTATTATTATGAAATGCATTTCTCTAAAGATAAGCTACAGTACATCCCTATCACCGTTTATTTTTCATTTTGAGATGGGATCTAGTTAAGCTGTGCAGGCTGGCCTCGCACTTGTGTCCCTCCTGCCTCAGCCTCCAGAATAGCTGGAATTAGAGGCATCCACTACTATGCCTGGCTCAGATATATAATTTGGAATTTTTTCCCATTCTATCAATTATCTTTTCATTTTCTTGAAAATATTCCTCGATGTATTAAAGTTTTTAAATTTTAACAAAATTCAATTTATTTTTTCCTTGGTTGCCTATTCTTTTCATGTCACATATAGTAAACAGTTACATAAACCAAGGTCATAAAAGTTTATTCCCATTTTTAAGAATTTTAGAATTTCAGCTCTCACATCAAAGTCTCTGATCTTTGATGGGTTAAATTTTATATATGGCGTAAGTTAGGGATCTGTCTTGGATACTTTTCTCGTTGCTGAGACAAAATACCCAGCACCCAAAGTTAAAGGAGGAAAGGGTTATTTGGCTCACAGTTGGCAGAGGCTTTGGTTCATAGGTGGCTTCTCCAAGGCAGGGCGGCCTGGCAGAGGGCATCGCAGGGGAACAGGTCACGGCAGGCAGAAGGCAGCAAATGACAAGTGACAGCACCAGCGGCTCTTCTTCTGTCCGTTACGACGTACCCAGGCTACCTGCCATTAAGGAGGGCAGCACTCACACCCTCAATTCGAGCATCACACTACGGATCGGTTCAGGGTCACGTCCTCGCTCTAGACCCCTCCGAGATGCTCCATCTATGACCCCACGAGGCTTCGGGGGGACATCTAGATACAAGCCATGGAAGGGTCCAGATTTTCTTTTAATTTTTATCAGTACATGTTTGCAACACGAAATGATTACATTCCTCACGGGGAGTCGGTGCATGCACGTAACGCATCTTAATTCTTTTTTGCATGCCTTTCTTCCCTCCTCCCTCCATCTCTCGGTCCCCCTTCCTTTTTTGGTTTGTTGTTGTTGTTGTTGTTTTTGAGACAGGATCTCACTATGTAGTTCAGGTGGGCCCTGAATTCAGTGACCCTCCTGCCTCAGCCTCCCAAGTGCTGGAATTACAGGCGTGCAGCACAGGCTCCCTTCCCTTTTGTAAAAGATCTGTCTCCCCATCTCTTATTATTTGTCCTACGGTTTGCTCTTTAATTTATTTATATCTTGAATTTATCGTATAAAAGATATCCTGTAATATTTAGGCTTGTGTGCCTGATTTATTTCGCTGAACATTATGGGCTCAAGGTGCCAGTTGTTCCATCCAGATATTAGATGACTAATATCTAGAATATATAAAGAACTCTAAAAAATTAGACCCCTTCCAAAATAAAAGACCTAATCGAAACATGGACAACTGAAATGAAGAGACACTTCTCAGAAGAAGTGCTAATACATGAAGAAATGTTCACATCTTTGGCCACTGGAGGAATGCAGATTAAAACAGCACTGAGATTTGATCTTGCTCCAGACAGGACGGCTCTCAGCCTCCCTGTTTTGCATGTGGCTATCCAGCTGCTCCCACGTCCTTTGTTGAAAGGCCTACCCTGCTGAATGGTACTGGTACCTGTGCTGGAAATCAGCTCGCCAAGATGTGCAGCTTCACTTCTGGACTCCCAGTTCCACTCCACTGATCCACACGTGTACTCCACTGATCCACACGTGTGCCTTTACAGCAACGTCGCACTGTCTCGGAACTGACTTTCTGTAGTAAGTTTGAAGGACGATGAGGTCTCTGATTGTCCTTTATGTTTCATTAATACTTAATCAGTACGTTTTCAAAAACCAGGCGGTACTTAAGACTCATTGTCAGAAATGTAATTATATATTGTCAAGAGCATCACACGCAGAAATGAGTTTATACTGAAAAACAAATACTCCACGCTCCTTCTCCCCAACAAAAGACTTCACTAGTTACTAAAACCAAGTGAGACACATTAAAGTGTGTCTCAAATGAGTAAGTGTAGAAACCTCTGGAATAAGCTATTTGTGCTATGTATTTTTTGTTGTTGTTGTTACCAGCAATCGAACTCAGGGCCTTGAGCTTGCCAGGCAGGCGCCGTGCTACTGAGCTACATCCCTGGTCCCGTACTATGCTTTGCTTTAAGTATTTAATCAATTCAATACACATAAGACAACCTCAAAATACAATGCACTTGTAGATTTAAATGATGTGGTATCAACAGTTAACATTAGTACTAGGTTACTAAACGTGCAAAATTTGCTTCTTCGCTTAGAGAACATAAGAAATGCTATAGTTATATACTTGGACTAAAACAAATTTTGAAGAAAGGCACAGCAAGAGCCTAATTCTGATTGCAGTAATACTGGAAAATATAATCAGAGGGTAAGGAACAACTAAGATTATCATTTTTAACTGATGCGCTTTATAAAAGTAACTACTAAAAAGATAGATCACACCTTAAAAAGTTTGTGATATACAATCTGACAATAAATTAATGCTATTTGGTAATTTGCAATTTGTTAAAATCCACCCACATTTAAAAAGGAGGACATGAGAACATCCAAGAAAATG
Source organism: Cuniculus paca (assembly GCA_004365215.1). Taxonomy (NCBI): domain Eukaryota; kingdom Metazoa; phylum Chordata; class Mammalia; order Rodentia; family Cuniculidae; genus Cuniculus; species Cuniculus paca. The sequence continues at coordinate 6,548 of RJWT010034783.1, forward strand.
CCCTTGGATGGACGCCCTCTGAGAGGTGACTCCTCTCCTCACTGGGAAAGAAAGTGTAGCTGCGAAGCGTTACTGAGACCCTGCTCTTGAGACGTCTGTGGTCAAACAGTAGGAAACTACCTCTTCTTAAGCATCATTTATTTCTAAAACTCTGAAACCATTAACAAAGCTATTAGTTTTATAAGAAGGAAACTGAGAGTATTAGCAATTTTCAAGCAAGTAAGACTACGTTTGAAAAACTTTTACAAATTCATGTTGCTTACTGTTAAACCCAGGAGATCTTACACAACAAAAACAAGTTATTATTCCTGCTCCAAAAGTTAATAGCTAAGGAGATGCTAGCAGATAATTCCATCAGTGAACTTTATTAGATCCTTATAAAAATACCACTGTACTTGTAGAGTTCATAAAATAGCAGGAGGCATTGTTCAGACAATGTCACAAAACCCACAGTAGACTGATGATATCACTTACAAACTCATTATCTATAGATGCTTCCAGTCATTTCCAATCATAATGAAAACAGCAGAGCTGATGACACATGTAAGAGACACAGTCAGGAATTAACTAGTGAAGATTTCCAAACTGCAAATGCTCATATTCAGATGTGGTTTTCATTAGTAACATATGTCCATGGATGAAGCTGATTCAGAAAGCATTCACAGGAGATAAACTTATGGCTAATACCTGTATCTTTAAAATCTAAATTGAAAATGCTTATATTCGTAAACTGTTCTCAAAATGTTGAGCACGGATTAGAATACCAGATATTATATACCATTAAAAAAGAATTAATATAATATTAATATGTAACATTAGTTTTTAAGTAATACATGAATAAATCAGGGCTACTCACACATAGTGCGAGCCACATTAAGAAATCACCTTACAATGCTGGGGTGTAGTTCTGTTGTACAGTGCTTGCCTAGCATGCTAGAGACCCTCAGTGAAACCCCAGAACAGGAAAGGAGGCAGGGAGGTAAAAGGGACAGGGGAGGAAGGGAAACAGGAGAGAGGGAAGGAGGGATGGAAGATTACGTTAAGAAATTACATTAAGATTTATCAAAGGATGTATATTAACATTTCAATTGAAAAAGTGAGACTCTCAATGACAAAGTTTGATTTGGTTCACTGGTTTGACAAAAGGACTGGTTTGGTTTTAGATAATATGTTCCATATTTTCCATAAATTGAAAGTGGTTCCAAGATACTTGTAACTTAAATCATATAAAAAGCAAAATAATTCTATCAATATAATTTGTAATTGCAATGGATACCAAAATTAACATTTTCTGAATTCTTTTTAGTTTACTGATTTAAATAAGGTGCTTGTAAGTGAAAAGTCAAAAAGTTCATTCAGGCGTTTAATTTTTAACACTCATGAAAGTTAGCAAGCTGATAAACTTTAGATTCCATTTGATATTTTTTTTAAATGGCAACGGTTTTACTGTAAAATGTTAATACTGATAATATGCTAGAATTTGTAACCTTAGCATCTATTTGAACATATGATAAAAATGGCAGATGGCATCTTAAAAATTTCTGAGGTTGCTGGGGATTTAGCTCAGTGGCCTAAGCACCTCCCTGACAAGTGTGAGGTCTTGAGTTCAATCCCCGGTGCTGCAAAAAAAAAAAAAAAAAAATTTCTGAGATAAAATTTTAAAAATTAAATTAGGGGCTCAACATAAACATGTTTTAAGATCAACATCTGAACTCTTACCTCAGTTACTAAGAATGTTCAACCTCTCCAGCGCCTCAGCCCTCTGAGTCTGACTTTGCCAACGGCGACGTCTCCTTCCTTGCCCACTAACCCACAAGAAGCCAGCAGGCGTCTAGGTTAAGTCGGCACAGCTCATGTAGTACTGTCCACCAGTATTTTCTAATCGCCACTTACAAAATTGTCCCTGTGAGAATGAGCATTATGAGCTCCCCCTTGGCATGTTAAGAACGCATATTCTTGATACCAAAACCAGAGAAAGACCCACCAAAAAAGAGAACTACAGGCCAATCTCCCTAACAAACATAGATGCAAAAATCCTCAATAAGATATTAAGATACAAAAATCCTCAATGAGACATTAGGAAACAGAATGCAGCAAATCATCAAGAAGATTATACACCATGACCAAGTGGGATTCACTTGGTGCAGGGATGCAGGCATGGTTCAACATACATAAATCAATAAACATAATACACAGAGCCAAGGACAAAACATATCAACAGAGCCAAGGACAAAAATCACATGATCATATCAATAGATGCAGAAAAAGCTTCTGACAAACTCCAACACTCATTCATGATAAATAAAAAAAAAAACCTGCAGAAAATTGGAATAGATGGTGTTTACTTCAATCTGACAAAAGCCATCTATGACAAACCAACAGCCAACATCATACAAAATAGACAAAAACTCAAAGATTTCACTCTAAAATCAGGAACAAGACAAGAATGTCCACTATCACCACTCCGATTTCAATATAGTTCTGGAAACAGCCAAAGCAATCAAATGAGAGAGACATATAAAAAGAATAAGGATAGAAAATGGAGAAGTTAAATTATCGTTATTCACAAATGACAAGATACTCTACATAGAAGATCCCAAAAACTCCACCAAAAGACTTCTAGGTTTAATAACCAAATTCAGTAGCATACCTAGATACAAAGTCAACAATCAAAAATCAATAGTATTCCTGTACACAAACAACAAACTCACTGAGAGAGAAATTAGGGAAACCACACCCTTCACAATTGCATCCAAAAAAATGAAATGCTTAGGAATCAATCTAATAAAGGAAGTAAAAGATCTACACACTGAAAATTACACTATTCTGAAAAAGGAGGTTGAAGAGGATATCAGACAATGGAAAGATATCCCTTGCTCATGGACAGGAAGAACAAGTGAAAATGGCCATACTCCCAAAATTGTTACACAGATTTAATGCAATCTCAATCAAAATACTATTAGCATACCTCACAGAACTAGAGAAAAATTCCTAAAATCATTTGGAACCAGAAGAGACATAGAATAGCAAAAATAATTCTGGGCAACAAAGGCAAGGCAGGAGGCATCACAATCCCTGACCTGAAATTATACTAAAAAGTTACTATGATAAAATCAGAATGGTACTGGGGAAAAAAAAAAAAAAAACAGACCTGAGGATTAGTGGAACAGATTAGAAGATGCAGACACAACTACAAAGACTCTCAGCCACCTTATCTTTGACAGAGAGGCAAAACTAGCCACTGGAAGAAAGCCTCTCCAATAAATGGCACTGAAAAACTGGCTCTCTGCATGCCCAAGACTAAAACTAGACCCATGTCTATCACCATGCACTAAACTAAAGTCAAAATGGATCAAAGATCTAAATATTAAAACAGAAACGCTAAATCTATGGGAAGAAAAAATAAGTAGAAATCTTGAAGACATAGGTGTAGGCAGAAAAACTTATGAACAAAGCCCAGACTCACAGGAAACACTTCAAAGAGTCAACAGCTGGGCTCTCATCTTATTGACAAGCTTTTGCACATCAAAAGAAATCACCAACAGAGTGAAAAGACAACTCACAGAGTGGGGAAAAAAATCTCAGCCCATTGTCCCACAGACAAAGGACTTCTATCTAGAACATACAAAGAATTGAAAAAAAAATCAGGCCCCCCCCAAATTCAAAGAACCAATTCAAAAGGGCAGCTGAGATGAATACACACTTCTCAGATGAAGAAATACAAACAGCAAATAAATACATGAAAAACTGTTCAACATCATTGGTCATTCGAGAAATGCAAATAAAAACAACACTGAGATTCCATCTCACCCCAGGAAAAAATGGCTACTATCAAGAAATCAACCAAAAACAAACGCTAGAGAGATTGTGGGGAACAAGGAGCCCTTCTCCACTGTCGATGGGAGAGTAGACTGGTGCAACCACTCTGGAAATCAGTTGGAGATTCCTCAAAAACTAGGATTAGAGGTGCCATTCAACCCAGCTATTCCTCTTCTGGGTGTTTTCCCAGAAGAATTAAAATAGTCATATCACGGCAATATAGGTGCAACCATGTTTATGGCAGCACAATGTGTAATAGCTAAATCTTGGAAACAACCCAAATGCTCATCAACCAAGGAACTGATAAAAAAAAGATGCAGTATTTTTATACAATGGTGTACTACTTGGCCATAAAGAAGGATGAACTCGAGACTTTATAGATAAATGGATGCAATTTGAGACCACACTTCTAAGTGAAATAAATCAGATTTGCATGTGTAAACATCATATTGTCTTCCTAGTGTAAAAAGCTGAAAGAGTAAATAAGATCCAAAATGTACAATGGATATTGTGAAATGGGAAGAAACTTCAAAACAAAGGAGAAACTCGGGTGAGGGAAAGGAGAAAAGAAGGAAAAGAAAAGAAAAATAAATATATATATATATAAATATACAAGATATTTAAGCTAGCTATACTACTAATTTCTATTAGTTCACTGAAAAGAAAGGTTTGTACTTATATTGTCTAGTCCATTTTTCATGCCCACAGCTTGTAATCTGAACAACTACTTTGAAAATAACAATACACAATGTATCAACCATTGTTACTCTCTTATCTTGTTTTGAAATTTTATATCATCATTTTTCTCGATTTTTCTCTTTAAAATAAAAAAAGAATGTATATTCTTTCCCTCTTTGTCCTTCACTGCCCCCCAGTCTTATTAATGACTATCCTAAAAACAGATGAAAAGCTACATATCCCTAACCACTAACAGAATACCAGCATTAAATGTTGGCATAAAACAATACCTATCTCAATTAAAAATCTCCTATACTGTCTAAATGAAGGTACAAAAGGTAGACATTCAATCGAGGCCAAGGACCAGGTTCACACTTAGGAATCAATACTTGCTCAAAGTTAAGTTATCTGTACATAATTTTATTCTTCACGCACAGTCTATCTTTAGAAATCTAGGATTCCTGACATACTGATTTCTGAGGGAGTTAACACTGAGAGAAAGGCAGGACTTAAAGTTGAAAAAGTAATGACCTTTAGAGTCAGAGAAAACAGTGGTGTCTAAACCTCACTATGCATTAGAATCATCTGAATAAGTATAAAATAAAGTTCCCTTGGCATAATACTCAAATACCCTGATTCAGTCAGTCCAGTGTGCACTGAAACATGTAATTTTTAAAAAACCTCCTTCAGAAAAAATTGGTAAGATCAATCCAAAGATAAGCACTACTGAAATCCTGAAATAAATCATCCCAGATCTGACACACTTATTAGTCATGGGATTAAGGGCAGATTATTTAATCTATTTGAAGTGCTTTATTCTCTACACAAAATAGAGATAATTGAGCTCCTTGAGGAGAAAAGACCACATCTCACTTGGTTTTGTAATCCCTGCTCTCTGTGCCTGGTTGTTAAACAGTCTAAGTATACATTAAATACTTAGGTTTTCCTAATGATAAGTAAATTCATTATATTTAGTACTTTCTACTAAAGGATATCTGCATGTAGTCTGGGAATTTAAAGTTCACAGGACACATTTTCAAAACGTAGCATAAAGTTTTTGCTCACAAAACTTGGTTTATAGTTATCTTTTGGTCTGCTGCAACTTACCTGGCCTATGGCTCCATCAGTGGTGTATGCATTAATACAGACATTCAGTCTGTAATGGGAATGACTTTGACAGTTATGATGTTTAGAAATGGAAAGAATAGAAAAAATCCATTTTTAATGAAAACCATCAGAAAATTATTTAGAATATGCAATTCTGCTTTGAAAATGTTTTCAAGAATAAAAAGATACAGGGCTGGGGATTTAGCTCAGTAGCATAAACACCTGCCTGACAAGCACAAGGTCATGAGTTCAATCCCCAGCTCAAAACAATAAAAAAGAACAAAAAGATACAAACTGGCAGAATGGATCAAGAAGCAAGATCCAACAATAAGCTGTATACAAGAAACACATTTAATTCAAAAAGAAATTCACAGACTGAAAGTCAAAGGACAAAAAACAATACTCCATGCAACAGGAACACCAAAAAAACCAGGGGTAGCTATCTGTTTGCAGACAATGTGAATTTCAAGCCAAGTCTGATTAAGAGAGATACAGAAGGTCACTACCTCCTTGTAAAAGGAACAATCCAAGAAGAGATAAAGGTCATATTATATATTTATATATTTATATAACATGTTTATATAATTTATATTACATAGTATATATTATGATGTTATATATTTGTATATTTATATATTTACATAAATATACATTTATATAAAAACATATATGTAACAAATACCCATTCACCCAACTGTATAAAACAAATACTAACAGGCATGAAAATTCAAATAAGCCCTAATACAATTGTATTGGCAGATCTCAATACCCCATTGTCACAAAAAGATGATCAACTAGACAAAAAATCAGCAATGAAATATTAGAACTGAACCAAACTTTTGAACAAATGGGCTTAGTAGATGTGTACAGAGTGTTTCACCCCTCAGCATCAGAATATGCATTCTTCTCAGCTGCACATGGGACTCTCCACAATAGATCACACAGGAGCCCATAGAAAATGCTTAAGTAAATGCAAAGGAATTGAAATTACTTCATGCATATTATCAGACCACAGTGCAATGAAATTAGAAATCCATGGCAAAAGGAACCACAAGAACTTCATAAACACATGGAAATTAAATAGCACCCTCCTGAACAACCAATGGGTCACAGATGAAATTAAAGAAGAAATTAAACAGTTTTTACAATTGAATGATAACAACAATACAACATATCAGAACTTATGGAACACAATGAAAGAAGTCCTAAGAGGAAGATTTATAGCGGTAAACACCCACATCAGGAAAACAGAGCAAGCACATATAAATAACTTAATGGTGAACCTCAAACTTCTAGAAAAAGAACAGGATAAGCCAAAAAGCTCATACAAGACAGAAAATTATGAAGATCATAGCAGAAATCAATACAGTGGAGACTAAAAATAATACAATGAATCCATAAATCAAAGAGTTGGTTCTATGAAAGATTAAATAAAATT
>RJWT010034784.1:0-13612 GCA_004365215.1 Cuniculus paca
AACTCTGAAATAAGGCCAATTCTTATGCTAATGAGTTGTTTTGAAGATTAAATCAATCAGTATATTAATGGGATAAGAATCCCATTTAGGGCTGGGAATCTAGCTCAGTGGCACAAGTGCCTGCCTAGCGAGTCCAAGGTCCTGAGTTTGATGCCTGGCAAAATAAATAAATAAATAAATAAATAAATAAATAAATACCATTTAACAAACTGTATGTGCTTAGTAAAGGCAATGCAGTATTTTGATCATTATAATCATTTAAAACAACTCTAGTGCTGTGAATATTGTCACACACATTTGGAGGTTAAAATTGAGTCACAGATTGAGGCCCATACCTGGAAGAACATGACAATGTACCTTTCTATTTACTGACTGATTTTGCTGGTTATAGTTAAGGAAACATGGGAGCGTTCCTAACAGCCTGAAGACTGGCTGACTATTGCCAGTCACTATAAATCACAGCATCAAGAAGAAAAACTGGTTCTACCTAAGGAATCCTTCCAGTTCCTCTCAAAGGAGAGAGATGTGATTATTCCCAGGGACCTACTGGAAAAAAAATAGAGATGAAAAGGAGGAATTATAACTGAAACTCTGTCTGTAAAGATTGGATGTATTTATTAGGACTTCTACTTTGTAAATTCAGTTTTTTTTTTAATTTTTAAAAACCTGTGACATACATATATATCTTCCTGTGATCCCAGTGGTTTACAAAGTCTTACTGCAATATGAAATATGTGTTATAGACCTGTTTTATTTTAAACATCTCCAAATAAAAAGTGAAAATCAGAAAAACATTTTAAACAAGATATCCACTGATACATATTTGCCTAAAAATAGAAAAGTTAATGATTATGCCCATAAATGGTAAATACACAGATTTAAACAAAAAAGTGCTAAAGAAACAGTTGGAGAAATGGGCATTCTCAGGATATTTTTACTTTCTGTGCATGAACTGTGAATTCTGACCCATAGCTGAAATAGGTGTATAAAGAAGGGCACATTATTCTCATTATAGTCAACACCTCAGCACCTTGAGAAAAGAGTTGGAGTGAAATTGAATTAAGAAATGCCCATGCTGACTGGTTTTCCCAGTGTCAATCTTATTTTTTTTTCTTTTTTAACTAATTTACATCATCATGTAAAGTCTTACAGATTCCAAATTAGTTTTAAGTAAGCTTCTAGGTTTGATTGTAATTGGTATTTATTCCTGTATGAACTCTAAAGGAAAATATCATTTGAAACCACTCTTGGAATCTGAGTATTTCAAATAAAGGAATGAGAAAATGTACTTTTCCAGCTAAAAATTCCTAATAGCTTGATTTGACACTAGTGTAAATTCATTCTCTTAAATAATGAAAAATAATGATCACTTGTTAAAAAATATGGAGAGGTCCTCTAAAAGGGAATTTTAAATCTCTCACAATTATAACTGAGACCATTTTACCAAAATGGTAATAGTTATAGAAAAGAGCAATTTGAACATGTATTTACACTGTGTGACATCTCCCCCAGGAAAATAAGGGAGTACATTAAAATTAATTCATTCTTCAGCAGACAGATTAGTTCTCCATCTTGGCTGCTGTGAATAATGCTGTAGTGAATGTGGAAGGCAGATGTCTTCACTGGAGGATTTCTTTAGCCCTAAAAAGGAGATTCTAAAACTTACAACAACATGGATAAACAGGAAGGAAATTATGCTGAGAGAAATATGTTAGTCATAGTGCATGAACTCATCTACTTTTAAAATGTATAGGTAATAGGACTGTAGTGTATATTACACAAGTCTAGAACAAAGGATTTTGAAGCTTTCACCAGAAAAAAGTGACAAATGTTTGAGGAACTGCATATAAACATTATACAATCAATATGTGCATTGAAATGTAATATGGTACACCACATACAATCACTATGAGCTTATATATCAGGTAAAATATATATTAAACTAATTTTATTTTAAAGTCCAAATAAGAATCTAACACACGGAAAGAAAGGGTAGAATGGTTATGATTAAGGGTTAAAGGTGGATGGACATGGGGAAACACTAGCTAAAGGAGAGCATTTTTTAAAGCCCTAATGTACAATGTAACTATAGTTGATAGTGTTGTACATATATTGGAAATTTTCCAAGAGGATGGATTTCACGTGCTTTTATCACATACAGACACACACACACACACACACACACACAAACACACACACAAACACAGACAACACATTAACTGTGTGAGATGGTGGATACATTAATTTGCTCAACCGTAGTAATCATATCACTCTGCAAAAGTATATGGAAAAATCATTCTATAGATCTTAAATGCATAAAACAAAAATGCAACAAAATACACTTTTTAAAATAAAGAGCCAAAAAGTTCATAATCAATTTTTAAAGACTACATATCACCTTTATAATATATACTGTTTTTGAGTACTGGCTATGTTCCTGTCTATGACCTTAAGAGCTTAAACAATCATTATTTCATTGGACTTCATACCGAATTAAAGAGATGGACACCACTATTATTACCCTCTCAGGTTACTGATGAGGAAACTTGCTTAAATTGTCTGTTCTTAATCTAGTTCCACAGATTAATGAGCAAGCAATGAAACTCAAATACTTTGGCCTCAGAAACTGCTAAATACTGTCACACACACAGGAAAACCTCAATGGAAAAGAAGAGACAGAACTTTTATATTCTCTAATCAAAAGAAACCTAGATCTCTGTACGGAGTTCATCAACCCTTGCACCCACTGCCTCAGCATTGACTCTCAGAAGGTCAAGGCTCACTTTCTTCTGTTTGACCTGCTAGGGGCTGACGTTCATCAGCACCTGCCTTCAATCTCTAAATCGGTCTGAGGGCTGCATTTCCTGGCACTGTTTTCTTTTGTTTTGCACATGATTGTGTCTGAGAATAAGTGTAAGCACATCATTGCCCTTAGTTATAAGGTAACATGAGACTCCATTTCCACTAAAAAGAACTTATTTTTCATCTTTTTAAGCAGCCTTCAGAAAACCACTGGTAGCCTCTAAAAGTAATGTTCGGAAATGTATGGAACCTGAAATTAGAATAGCCTTTTCTTTCTGCTTTATGACCTCCACTCAGATCAGCTTGTTGTAGAGGCTACTGTGCTAATGTGATATTGTAATTTTTTTTTTTTAGTGAGATAAATTCTCAAATGTATTACAATATGGAGACAGAAGTCAGGGTAATAGTGAAAGAGAGAAAAAACTCCATGTCATTGGAACCATAGGTAAAGAATTAGTTGAAGCTTTCTAATCTTTGAGAAGACTATGTAAAATAGAAAATTATTAAATATTTAAATGTCTAGCAAAGTATTTTAGTAAAATTATTAGATGTAGTATGACACCTTACTGTCATTTGTACCTTCTAGTACATGTATTTAATCATGCAGGCCCTAGTTATTTTTTAACCTGTCTAAAAGTAAGCAATACTACATTGGTAATGTAATGGTAATTTAGCTTCCTCTGGTTTTGAAGCAATTCTTGCTAAATTAACTCTCGAAGAGGCGAAATTATGAAGTTTAGACAAATGATGACTTTTAGAAAAATGGTCAAGTAAACCTATAGATTTACCAAAATCTGGGGAAAATTTAAAGTGGGAATGGCAATTTGGGTGAGATTTTCATATCTCTTCATGTTACCTTGAAAACTGGCTATTGCTGAATTAACTTGGATGTGCTTCTTATGTCAGAAGACGGGGTTTAGATCTATTAAGTGAGAAGGAAACTCATAACATTGTAGAGCAGTAGAAAGGAAAGAGCTTCAGAGGAAGCAGCTTCAGAATCTTCATAGCATTTCCTAAGGGTTTCCTTTCTGAATGCTTTCAAAATGCCTTCGGGAACTCTGAACTGCATTTGGGTGGGTGACTGTCCTGGGCATTAGGCAACGAAAGCGTCTGGAAGTTGGAAGGAATTCACCAAAGACTTCAGACGTTTCCTAATGCTAGTGGGAGAGATTGGAAATTGAGTTCAAAGAAATAAAGTGAACTGAACAAACATAAACACTTTAGGGAAATTTGAATTAATCTAAAGTCTCTACAATCATCAAAATCATAATTTTTGGGCTACTAGTTGTGCTATATTTCTTCAAAGAGTATTGATGCTTTGTTTTTACCTGAATAGATTCAAAAAAACTTCTGTGTGTGTGTTTCAATTGCAGTTTTTTTTGGTAAACTTCCTAATACATGCATTGCTGGGAATTGAGCTGAAAATTAGTAGAATTTATACCTGAAATTTGGTCTCTCCTTTTTGTTTCAGTTTTTTTCTACCTGTATTCCCACTTCACTTTTCTATAGTTATAGCTGCCCTGGGCTTTGTCCTCTTTTACTTGGGCAAAAACCATGAGTTTACTTCAGGGTTACAGCTTTCTGTTCTTGTACAGGTAGGTACTCTTCAAACCTAAACTGAAAAATTGGGAAATGTATTCAGTGCTATTTCCTGTTTTGAGGATTGGCTTGTTCCCAAAATCTGACCACTCTTTTTCAACCTTGTGGTTCAGATTTAAATTGTCTCCGGGAAGATGTCCATTCATAAGAGGGGCCCTTGAATGGTAAGTGGCTCATAAAGGCTCTGACTTTACCAGTGGGTCAATTCATTGATGAAAGCATAATTTGACAGCATTACTTGGAGTTAATGGGAATGGCAGGCAGTGCCTCAGCAGAGTAGGTCACCGGGGTGCCACCTTGGGGACTGTATCTTACCTGGAACCATTTTTCTCTGGTCTCTTGACCCCCCACTGATACCGGCGACTATGAGGTTGTGTAACTTCGCTGTCCCCAGCCCTTCTACTATTATCGTCTCATCTGAGGTCCATGAAGATGGAAACAGCAACCTATGCACTGAAAGCTCTGAAAGTGTGGACCAAATAGATTTTCCCTCCTTTAAAATGTCATTCTCAGATACTTTTTCACAACAACAAAAAACCTGCTAGAAAACTTCTAATTATATAATTTGTAGACTCATTTGTTATACAGCTTTGAGGAATCATCTGTAATGAGCTTTCTCTCTAGTGTAAAAGGAGATCTGTCATGATCAAATTTTTAAGAATTAGAGATGTTAATAAAAATAGCAAATTTGGGGGTTTATTTCCTCTCCTTTCTTTTCTTAAGTATATTTTCCCATCACTCTGAACATTTTATGAAAGGCATGAAAAAGAAAAGAAAAAAAGAAGAGAAATAATTTTATAAATAAAAAAATTAACAAAATTAGATTATCACAGGAAAGTATCTTATTTGTAGTGTTATGTTTTATACACACAGACCACACTGTTACACCTATACATCTATTTTTAAAAATATTACCATGAAGTGACAAAGAACACAGCATATCAAGATGCAATGGATGAAATGTTGAAGATCTAACTGGAAGGAAAATGGAGACCATTAAATGATTTAGGCCTGTATTAAGTATAATTTGCAGTCACCTAAAAAAAACTACTTTGTGTTCTTCTGGATTAGTTGTTCCCAAAATGCACAGCACAATTAATTGCTCAAATAACTCTCTTAATTTATCAGGTAGAAGGAAAGTAGAAAAGCTAGAGCTGTAATTCTGCAATTTGTAACAATACAGTAGCTTTATGTCTTATTCATGCTATCCAGGAGAGGTGGACTTTTCTGAACTTTTGGTTTTTGCCTTATTTTTTCTGGGTTCAGATGTCCCTTCATCTCAGTCAGAAAATGGTCCTGTCTTTCATGTTCCATGAAATTATTTATAGTTTTTTCAAGGAACACCATGATCTAGTAATTAGAGTCAGATTATAAATTGCAGGAAAACATCCTGCCAGGAATGACTAACTGGAATGGGCAAATGGAGATTAAAGACCAAACACAGGGAATTTTGAAAGTGGGGCCAAGGGGCTTTACCTCCAGTGGACAAAGAGCCCTGAGCATCTGGCTCGCCTCACTTTTACTCAAATTAGCTAAGGGAGCAAGCAATTAGATTAATGGAAATTTCACCTGTTTCTCATTATTTGCAAAGAGTACCCAGCAAGTATTTCTCTAAATGAGATCTCAGCTGTTGTCTTTTTCTCTGGAACTTGCCACACCAGCGTGCCAGCACATTACCGAAGGGGGAAAGACTTGCTGTTCATCCTTCGTGTCTACAGGGAAGGTCAACTGTGCCCTGATCCTTATGACTAGTTTCCGGCATCCCCCCCACTTCGTTTTTGTAATAGCAGCAGCTGAGACAAAGTGAAGTGCAGACGCACCTGTTTCATATGTTATTGAGTTTTTCTCTCGAGATGACATATCATGAATAAAACAATAAGCAAATAATAAGGAATCTCTTCAACCCTGTATGCACGCCAACATGAGCCTTCTTATACCTAGCTCCAAGGATTAAGCTGATCCAATGTCTGTACAAATTGGTTCCATTCTTGTACTTTCTTATCAAAATCTTGAGTTTGTTGGAGCATAAGCAAAACTTCCTTTCAGATTTTCTATAGCAAACATAACACCTGTGTCTAGGGCTCCTTGTAGCCACCTTGCTATACCCTCCCAAGGGTACATAGATTTATTATACTTCAAAAGATTAATTCAGAGCATACTAATGTTGAAATGATACTGGAAACCCCACTGCAGTTGAAAACGCTATCCGATCCCCTAACTGCGTCACAGTGGACACTAGGATGTTGATGTTCTTTTTTGATTTGCTGTGTTATTTTTTAAACAAAAAAAAAAGAAGAAAAACAATGGTACAGAATTTCAAAACAAAATAACAGGAGATTAACAATGGTTAATGTACTGCATATTGTTATCTTCAAAGTAGTTTCTCAGATTATAAGATTAAGGCATGAAAAAATGATCAGACGATGAAAGCACAAACCATTCTTTTTGACAAACTAACAGAGATTAGTAAATACATAGTTATCTATCAAATATATGCTTCCCTTCTTTTCCCTTCTTTCTTTTCTCCTTTCCCCCATCCCAGTTGTTGTAACCTTTTGAGCAGTTTCCTCCCATTTCACTTTCACAAAATTCATTGTGTATTTTGAATCTTATTTACTCTTTCAGCATTTTTAAACTAGGGAGACAATACAATGTTTACACATGTGAATCTGATTTATTTCACCTATGGGAATTCATCAAAAAACTAGTATTGGAGGTCTCATTCCTTCAATCCAGCTATTCCCTTTCTGGGTATTTCCTAGAAGAGTGAAAAACGTAATACCACAGAGATATACGTGCACCTACGTTTATAGCAGCACAATTTATAATAGCTAAATCATGGAAATAGCTCAAATGCTCATCAACTCATGAATGGATAAAGAAGTTATGATTTTTCTTATACAGCAGAGTACTACTCAGCTATAAAGAAGGATAAACTCTAGACTTTTTTAGGTAAATAGATGCAACTTGATACCATAGTCATAGTATGCTAATTTAAGACTTTAATTTGGCATCAATTGATCGCTGCAATCCCCAGGCTCAATCAGCCATGTCAGTGCAATTACTCATAAAATGTTCTGTTTGGGTCAAAGTGATAGAGGCAACAGTAACAGTAGAGATTAATAATACCAAGGAGAGAATGCCTGCTATTAACAACCCAAACATTTGTTTACTATGATGTATCAGGTGATTAAACAAATTAGATAACATAAAGAGTGCATGTTTCTGCCCAGGGCTCAGTTAACAGAGATCTATACCCTAGACTTTCCTCCTAAAATTAGAAATGTGTGATTTATAGCAGAATGAAGTAAACAATATGTCATTTTATGCAAGTCAATTTATGCAAGTAAGAGTAGTAGTCTCTCACTGGACAGACCTATAATGAAAAACACATAAGGATTATAGACACATACCTTGAAGGTGGTAGTGTTATTAAGGGTCAAGAATATATTAGTAGTATTATTATAACGTATTAAACCATCTTTCCAAAGCTGCCCATGATAAAAGGGCAGACTCATCATTCATAGACTTGAATGGATCCCAAATGCTATTCCATTTTTAGTTGAGGAGCTGGGAGAGCTAAACCTGGTGCCATTTCTCCATCTCCAGAAACCACACGATACTTGTGCTTTCCCTTTTCCTCCAAGTTTTTGTGCTTTTAACCAATGTAATTGCACTGGGGTGCTATGTATTCCACCAACAGGATTCAAAAAGTGTAAATGTTGCAAGGTCAAGGAGAAATTATGGCTTGTTAAAACTTATTCCTACATTTTGTTTCTGTAATTGTTTTAACATCAAATGTATAATCTCTGTAATAGCCGGTTCTTGTGGATCATTAAGAATTCCAGAAGAGTTAATTATATCCCACTGTTATAAAAATTTCTGAAAATGTTTGCTTACATAAGCATGACCATTACCTGTTTTTATTTTCTTAGGGACACTCACCTTTGCAAATGCCAAGAGACAGTATCCTTGCATTTGTCCTGCAGTCTCACCTGCATGGCAGGTAGCATGTATAAAATGAGTATCTATACTAACATGCACATACTGAAATCTGCCAAGTTGGGATATACATGTTACATCCATTTGCCACAGTTCATTTATTTGGAAGCCTTGGGGATTATAGCCTTCTGATGGAGTTGATGTTGGTAAAGTTTGGACAAGTTTGTACAATATGGTGTGCCTGTGATCTGGAAAGTTTAAGGCCAGAAGTAAGGGCTTGAATGTTCTGTGGAAGTAAGAATGAGAAAGTACCAACTGTTGAAAAGTCAAGGCAATGAGTCTATCAGCATGATGATTTACTTCTGCTAGTGACCCAGTGTGCCCAGAATGTGAACACACATGACAGTCTTATCTTGAATAGTTTTCTGTAATAATAAAAATAGATTGAACAGATGGAGATTGAGGGTCCCTTTTTTAGTGACTGGCTCCAAGTGATTAATGAAATTGACTATAACAGTAGAAACACATATAACCATAATATTGACAGAGTCTGTCATAGTATATTCTAATATGCTAATTACAGCAACTAATTCTGATCTTCAAGCCAAGAGTCTCGGGATAGCAATTCTCTCATGATTTTGTATAGTCCAATAAGCTGAAAAGCCACAGGAAGATCCATCTGTAAAGTAAGTTAGGGCATCTATAGCAGGAATTGTCTGAGTAATTTTAGGTGTGAATAATGACAATATAATTGTATAAGCTTATTAGGATAATGATTGTCAACTAATCTTACATAATCAGTGATGGCTATCTGCCAGACCAAGGAAGATTATAATAAATGCTATGTGAGATCAATAGGGAGCAAAATATGATTGGGGTCAAATCCTAAAAGTTGTACACTCCGGTGGCAGGTCTGCTGAATTAGCTTAGCCATTTGTTCTACATAAATCTGAAAACTTTTAGTAAGTTGTCAGGGAGAAAAATCCATTCAATCAGTTGACAATTTTTGCCCACTAAAAAGTTCATTGTGAGTGTGAGGAGTAGGTAAATATGATCAGTGTAAGAAGCAGAGACAGACTAACTCAGAACACCTGTCTATTTGCCAATGCAGATTCTATTAGCTGGAAGTCTCTAAGAGGTTCAGGTTAGAGGAAAACATTCCAATCTGGATTTCCTTGGATTGTTTTATATAGATTGCTTAATTGATATGTAGTTATTTCTAATTTTGGGCAAATCCAATTAATGTCTCCAAATAATTTTTGGAAGTCAATTGAAGTTTGTAATAAGTCTCCTCTTAATGTCAATTTCTGAACTCAAATTATTCCTTCTGTTACCAGGGTTCCCCAGTAACTATTGGGAGAAATAGTCTGAACATTCTCTGGGGCTATGTATAACCTATAGCCCATGTTGTATCAAAATTCATTTAGTTTTTGCAAAAAGAAGAGTAAGATGTTGTCGAAAAATAAGTAGCAAACAATGTATCATCCATATAATGTATTATATAATTTTGAGGAAACTTTTTTCTAACAGGATTTAAAACCTGAGCAATAAAACGCTGACACAAGGTGGGGTTGTTCATCATCTCCTGTGGCAAAAAATGTCTATTGATATTAGTGCATGGGCTTGGCAAAATTAGTGGTAGGAACAGAAAAGCAAAGCAGGGTCAGTCATAGACTTAAGGAGATAGTAAAAAACCAATTCTTAAGATCAATAACTATCATAGGTCAGTCATGTAGAATTGCAGTGGCAAAGGGTGTTCTGGACTGCAGAGTACCCATAGGGTAAATACATGGATTAATAGCTCTCAAATCCTGGAGCAGCCTCAATTTTCCTGATTTTTTTTTTGGTATAACAAAAACAGGAGTATTTCAGGCTCTAATGGGAGTCTCAATATCCAGGCTTTAATTGCTTCACTCCCAATGCTCATACATGAATATGCTTCTCCTTTTGTAAGGAATATTGGTTCACCCAAACAGGATCACTGGTCCTTTATTTTAATGAAAGAATGGCCTTTGGATGGAGAAAAACCTCAGTGACTCCTACTGAAAATTTATCTCATAGCCAAGGTCCTCCCTTCCTTCCCTCTGACAGACTTCTATGGATTTGGGATTGTCCTGTTGATATTTTCCCAGTAATTTTCCTGGAACACAGCTCATATTTTGCATCATTCTACCAACAGATGCAATTGCCTTATTAGTAATTTGAATTTGCCATTCCTTCAGCAACTCCCTGCCCCACAGATTAACTGGAATCTTTGCAAAGAATGACTGAAAGACTTCCTTAAAACTATCAGGGCCTACATAAGGTAGAGGTGTAGCATTCTGCATAACCTGCTCAGTCAACCCAAGTCCCGCTAGAGAGATGGCTGCTGTGCAGGTAGCTCAGTCAGAGCACGAGATTCTCAATTTCAGGGTCATAGGCTGAAGCCCCATGCTGGGCACCTCTTGTAGAAAACCAGCCTGCTAGGAATGCCTAAGCAGAGGGGGTGAGCAGAAATTAAAGACAAAGACAGAGAGAATTTTGAAAGAGGGTTCAGGGGCTTAACCTCTAGTGAATGAAGAGTCCTGAGTGTATGGCTCACCTTACTTTTATCCAAATTGGGCAAAGGAACAGGCAATTGGTTTTATCTGTTTCTCCTTATTTGCAAAGTGTACCTAAACCAAATATTCTCTCAGTGAGATTTCAGCCACTGTTTCCTTCTTCTCTGAAACTTGCAATGCTGGCAGGACAGCACATTGTCAAAGGGAGATCAGCTTGCTGTTCCATTCTTTGTGTCTGCAGGGAGGGTCACCTGTGCCTTGATCCTTACGACTAGGTTCTCACTATAAGTGGTTGCTTTTTTTAATGTTTAGTTAAAATGTGACATGTAAAAGGTGTCATGAAAGCAGCAGTATAGCTATAAACTTTATCTTTAAACTGAAGCTACCTATTGTAAGTGACAAATGTGTGGTTTGCAACACATATTTGGTGGAATTGTTTGGTTTCCCTGAGTAGAGAAGTGTTCAGAATTATTAACAAGCTTGTTACCCAAAGCACGTACATGCTTCTGTCACAGGTTCCATTTTGTGCACTCTATAGTTTAAGCTTAGAACTTTCTTTGTCATCACAAAAGACTCGTCTTAATGCAGCCCATTGACGACAAAATATTTCGAGGATCAAGAATTTCTCAGATATTAGTGGCACAGAGGAAAAGAGATGTTGCTATATCAGCAGGCTCAAACAAATTTTCCTAACAAATTCATATCCTGTTCTGATATCAATTGAAAATGCTGTCTACTTCAGTGTTATGTATTACTGCTGTTTTCATCACATTACCCAGTCTTACCACAAAATTGAATTTCTTTTTAATGGTTTTGGTACTTGCCTTGAAAACAAATAGCAAGGGAATCTTCAAGTGACTATACAATATAAATACTTCCTAAAATAAGCAGGAAATGTCTTCCTTATTTTTCTATTGAACTAAGGAAAAAACGAAATTTCCTTTGGAGGTGAATCAAAGTCATCTTAAAGAGACATTTTAGAATAAACACATTTTTTCAAAGAATAACATTAGAATTAACTCAGAGAATTCTCTCCATTTAGGATATGTTGAATGAAGTTTTTAAAGTAAAGGAAAAAGATTCTACATGAAAATAACAAATGGAAGGAAGAGTAAATATTACCCCCAAATTAAATATGTGAATTTAAAAAACCATAAAATTGAAATAACAATAGTTGCTTAAATAACAAAAAGGACAATAATTTATTTGTGAAATATCTAAAATGGTAGGAAGTCATAAAAATATTGTACTATGGTAAAACTGATAAATTTTCAATACAAATGTGCAAGACAAAGGAGAATAAAGCATCAATTACACATTTAAAGAATAACTGAAAATATAAAGTAATAGAATAGATCATAGAAAAATTTGTACTAATGTGTCCTACATGAAATCAACAAAACCTTTAAGAATCATAATTTGCTAAATGTAACAATATAAAAATAGTTAAATAATTGATCTTATATTCAATACTTTCCAACAAAGATGATTCCATGATTGAGTTATTTTATCAATTCTACCAAGTACATTCTGGAAAAAATTTACCAATTTTAAACAATATGTTTCAAGCTGGGTGTGGTGGCTCACGCCTGTAATCCCAGCACTTAGGAGGCTGAGACAGGCGGATCAGATCGTTGTGAGTTCAAGACCAGCCTGGGCTACAAAGTGAGCTCAAGGCCAGCCTGAACGGCATAGTGAGACCCTGTCTCAAAAACAGGGCTGGGGATCTAGCTCAGTGGTCTAAGCGCCTGCCCAGCAAGCGCAAGGTCATGAGTTCAATCCCCGGTGCCGCATAAAACAAACAAACAAACAAAAAATATGTTTCAGCAAATGGAAAAAGTAGTATTATTTTCAAAATCAAATTTTATGCCCACATATCCCTAAGAGAACTCAGTCAAGGACATTGAAATGGAAGACAATTGCTGTCCAATAATACTTATTAACATAAATGTCAAGTGTTATTCATTAATATAGATTCCAAATGTCTAAGAACATATTAGAAGTTCAACCAAGGGTTGAAATGTTGATAGATGAAGATCAAGCAGACTTAATACAAAGATGAATAGGGGACTTAACATTTGCAAATCAATTATGCAACTTGCCACATTAGCAGAAAAAAGAAAAATTGCATGAAAATGATGTCCATCAAAGTAGATAAAGAAAATATTTCATGTAGTATAATAATCTTTTAAAATAAAAATATCAATAAGCTAGGAATATAAAGTAACTTTTTATCTAACAAAAGAGTTTTCATAGCAAACTTAAGCACCAGTTTCATACTACTGGTGAAATACTATATAATTTTTATGGCCCCCCAGAATAAGGTAAGGATATTATTTATAATTATATCTATTCCACACTGTACTGAATAATTATACCTATTCAACATTGTGCTAGAAGTTTGAGATAGTCCAATTCTGAGAGAGAAAGAATAAAAGTTATCAATATCAAAATGAAAAAGTAAAATCTTTTACATTCAAATAGAATATTTTACTTAGAAAATTCATAGAAAACTACAATACATACAAAGAATTTATGTAACAAACTCACTAGATACAAATTATAATACAAAAGTTAACCATGTAGTACTAAGTACAGGAAAATAGCAAAAGAAAGTAATGTAGTATGTAAATCACAAAAACCTAGACGTAAGTTTAGCAAATATGCGGGAAAGTTACACAAAATAGTCTACTTTCTGAAATAAATTCCTAAAATACATGGATAAAAGG
>RJWT010034785.1:0-13610 GCA_004365215.1 Cuniculus paca
TTTTACCAAAACTCATTAGCATATTACCTGAATGAATGAATGAATTGCATTAGGTACTTCTATACATATGTATGCTTTCCAAAAACGCTATCACAGAATTTATATTTTTCAGCAATATCCACAAAAATATTAGAAGAAAAATGTCAATGCCTCCATTGTGGTTGATCATTAAAATTCAGATGCATTGTTTTCCTATGTCCTGATTTTGTAATTGCTAAACACAAATTGTAGGACTAAGTGATATCCATTTTGACTTTAATCTGGGGAATTTAATTTGTAGAATTAAATGTAGGAAAATTACTGAAAAACTTGATGCATGAAAGTCTAGGTGATACTTCATATATTATTTCTTTGTTTTTGTTGTTCAGGTGTACATGTGTGTAGTTTAAAGCAAACCAAAATTTTATCAGATTTGCAAGAAGATGTCAATGATCATAGATGACTTATGGTACTAAATAGAAAATCTGTAGAAAAAATAATAAAACCTTGGATCTACAGAATATTGCTTCCTCTCCAACCCCTAGTTCTGCACATCATTATAGGACTAATCACTTTTGTTTTCCCTCACCTACTAGAATTCACACAATTGCTTCATTATGTTAGAGCTATAGTTGAAATAATGTAGGAGAAATTCAGAACATTCCTGACATTAAAAACAATTTGGTCATAGTCAGACAGAAAAATAAAAACACTGTCTCCTAAAGACTGGAACAATATGTGTAAAATTCCTGTACCAGAATCTAAGAATAATTTTGTCATCAAGGCACAGAAACATGGTGTGTCAGACCTATGTTTATCTTCACAATATTTCTATTGATGAATTATAAGTTTTAATTTTATGAGTTTTATTATGTTAAAGAATGACTATGTAACAGGAAAAATATCACAAAAATAAAGTATTGAATTTTTAAGTTTTTATAACAAAGCATCAAAATTTTCAACACTTTTTTGGTGTACTAAGTCAAAAAAAAAGAATATCACAAATAAATTTTGATATGAATTACAATGAAAATACCAGTATCACTTTTAAAAATATAATCTGTACTTCAATGATCACACCTAAGGCAGTCTGCATACACAACAACAGTATGCTTCCTACAAAATATTGCTTACACTGAAAGCATTTGTGTTTTCCTTTCCTAACCTTTTTGTAGACTATAACTGACATCTAAGTGGTCTTGTTAATTTGTCAGTAGCTTCTTATTATATTAAATAGTTTGTCATTAACAGAGACAGAATATATCAATAAAGTGTCAAATTCTTAATATGTGTTGGACATTACATAATGTAAAAATCAACATTTTTATATTAGCTGAGTACTTGCTAATGTAAAAAGAAATGTATACCTTTTAGGTATAAAACCTAAAAGATAGCATCAGAAATAAATTACATTATGAACTACAAGGAAAATACCAACAGAATACTACCGCAAACATAAGCTTTGCTTCAACTGTCACACTCAAGACAGTCTTCACACATTCCTAGCCAATGCTATCTTTCCTTGCTTACACTGATGCACATGTGCTTAGCTTTCTTTTCCTATGGGTCAGTCTTGTCACTTCCCTTCCTGTTTCATCAGAAGTTTCCTACTATATTGTGCAACATACACTTAACAGGGAAATAAAATATCAATAAAATAAAATATCAAATATGTAATGAGTGGTTGGAATAAACCAACATTTTTACATTAGTTGGGTACTTGCTTATAAAACCTAAATGATAACATTAGAAATAAGTTCCTATATGAACTACAATGAAAATACCGATGAAACCCTACCAAAAAAAAGAGCTTTGCTTTAAGTGTTTTACCTAAGGCAGTATTCACACATGAAAACTGCATGTTTCATACACAAGTAATACTTACACTGATAGCATGTATTCTTTTCCTGAAATTTTTATAGGGGACAGTTGACATCTTTTTTGTTTTCCTATTGTCATAGTAGTCTTCGTGATGCTGTGCCTGCCTTCCCACCTATCAGCTCACGAGTGTGCTCGACAAAGCTTTTGCGTAGTTCCCTGGGCAGAAATTCTTTTTCCTCTGCAGTAAATGATCTTTTATGAGCTCCAGTTGAAATCCTCTAAGCAAATTTCTCCATGATATTTTTAGTCTGTTTTTTTCTTTGTAAACTATCAAACTATGTATGTCACATATGTTTAGGATCAAGTAAAACATAAACATTGGCTAATGGTTTGTGTTTCAACTAATGTCATAGTTGCTGCATAACTCATCAACAACAACATGGACTCCATCTTTGGTTTTGTTGTAGAATTTCCATCTCGGAGTTCTGTTTTGTTGAGGTTTTCCTATCAATATTTTGATCATGTTGAAATGTTGACATCAATAGTATCAATTTGTTATTCTTTGCCACGTATAACACCAACATTACATTTTTCTGAGATCCAAAGATGGTACTTTTAAAATTTCCTGTTTTGAAATTGCAACATTTGATTTGGAATTTCTGCTTTGTTACTGGTCAACTTGTGCTCTGTTAGCAAATGCAACATTAATTAGAAACTGGTGAATCAGTTGTTAAGTGTTATATTCTCATTAGTTTGGAAGATAGGAGCAACAAGTCTTTTCACAACATCGTTGGTTTATTAGTATACAAATAAGGACCTGATGGGTGAGTTTTGGGATAAATGTGTAAACTGAAAACATAATAAGCCTTCTCATCTACAATGGCATAAATTTTTATACAATATTTTGACCCATTGTTTTTCAATAAGTCTTTTACAATCCTGGGACCACTATGAGGAAACCCTAAGTGCAGCAGAACTATGAATGCTTTCAGTTCAGCTAGTGATGTGTCATAATAAATACATATTTGAATATGGCTTGTGGTAAATACAGAATATTTTTCTTGCATTTTGGCCTTTGTGTATTTCACAGAATCTTGTAGCATTTTGTCTGTTACAATTTCCAGCACTGAATGGCAGTGTTGACATTCTGCGCAATATCTTTCACCACTCCCAAGACCCTCAGTATATTTCTGGACTTAATTATAATTAATTGGATCATTGCCTTTGGTTGTGAGGTCATTTCACAACATTTCAACTAGTCAAACAAGTACTAACATTGCTGTTTCTGTTTTTTTAATCATCTGAATCAAGGAGATCTGCAATTCTTGCATCTCTGTCAGTAGATTCGTGCTTCATTTCACTGTCATAGGAACGTTGGCTCACATAACCAACATCAAAGTCATCATCATCATCATCATACACTCACATCACTCTTATGTTATGACAACATGTGTTTTGTCATAATGGATTATCTTCATCAACCATACATGAATAATTTCACTTTTGACCTCCTTCAGAACCTGCAAATCTGGTTTTTCATGACCATTGAACTGAACTGGGTGACTTTTAGCACAAAAATCAAAAGAAAACTTTTATAATAAATCCTGGAGTGGTGTGGGTCTATTGGACTCTCTGTGATGCTCAGGCAATCATATGCAAAATAAAGTTACACAGAGCACAAGATGGGTAAAAAACCCATTTTGCCACTTTGGTACACGTGCACACACATTACAGTTCATCACAGCAAGTGGGTAAATACATATGTCACTTCCTGTATTACTCTTGGAAATATACTGAGATGCACAACTGGCTAAAGTACAAAGTACTGTTAAGCAAAAATTTACAGTACAAAAGTAAGACAAAGGCCCACTCTACCCAGTCTTATATTGGAGAAGTAAAGTGCAAGAAGCCATTGCTATGTTTTAGTTTCACTATTTGAATTTGGAAAATGATTGATCTGTAGAAATACATGTAAACCTAACAATAACTTCAACTGCTTGTTGAAGACAGAACGAACTTGAAAGAAGCAGCAAAAGAGCTGTACAAATTTGTATCTGACAAAATCCACATTTAAACCTCAGGACCCTAAGGAAAAGTAATGGCATGGCTTTCCTTCACCAAATTGATTTTAACTTTTCTACCTTTTACAGCTTTTCACTGGCAAAAGACAACTTTGGTGGCAAAGTTTTGTTTCTGAAAGATAGTAAGGAGAACCTGATAACAAATAAAGTGCTTTTAGATAGTTCATATAATTTTTCTTTATTTGCTATCTCCCGCATCTAACCCATCAAATTTTGTCAAATCTATTTTTTAATAGATGTCAAAATTATTCCCATATCTCCATAGCTACCATTATTGTGAATTATAAACCTCCATTTTTTAATGTGAACTACTGCAATGGATTTTGTTGTTCTCTAACTAATTTTAAAATCATATTCATCTCCCTCAACTGTGTTCAGCAGTCAGTCATTGCACTAGGTGCTTATAGTTCCTTACACAAATTATCTATTTTATGTTTTATTTTGAATACAAAGAGAATGAAGCTTCTTAAAATACAGCCAGAAGTAAAAAGTAACGCTTGTTATGTGTTAACTATGTGCAAGGAATATAAAGCTTTCTCTTTGGATCCTCATGGAAGCATGAGCAATATCTTGGAAGGTGAATGTTCTCATTACAACTATTTTATTAATGAGACTGAAACATAAGTGGCCAAACAACTTATTTATGGCCACTTGACAGCCACGTGAGCACTCCTAATGGCCATTAGGACGTTCTTGAGTTAGTTGCTGTTCATTTTTCCACCATTTAACTAACAATGTACCAGACCTCATTTGCTTGCAAATACTCACATGCATGTTTGTATATTTCTTTGCACATATTATTTCATCTTCGTGAAATTATTTTCCTGCTACTAATTAATGACTTATTTTCCCCAGTCTTGATATAAACAAGGTCTAAAAGAGAACTTTTAAGATTATTTTATGTAAACCTCTCACCTTATTATTTTTTTCATCATACCATTTTTGGTGAAAAAATTGCACAGCATTCATTAAATTTCTAATCACTTATATTTTTATTAACATACTTGTTTTCTTTATATTCTCTTAGAAATACACTCAGATTGTACAGGTTCTCAATTGCTAGCAATTCTGTGCCTCAATCAGTGCTTTACACAATGCTATCTTTCACTGAACACAAAAGAATGATCAAATGCAGTTCTTAATGTGCTCCAGCACAAGAATCATCCAAAATCAACAAAAACAACTATCGAGTTTTCCCAGCATTGTGCTGTTATCCTAGTTTCAACTCCCTAAATTTTCCAAAAGTAATCACACTTTAGAAGTAGAATAGTGTGTTTATGTTCAAATAGTTTACACATTTAAGCCACATAAAGTCTTATTCTCTCATGCTGAAACTGCAGATTATGGAAACAGTCTTAACAAGTAGTACTTAATAGCTCAGATGTGACCTATGTTGGACTGCAGATATAATAGCTACTAAAAAAAATAAGTCTATTGAATACTTGAGATGAGTCTAGTTTGGACTGTGTAGTTATAGAAGTATACAGTGCACACACAATTTCAAAACTTAATAAGGAAACAAAATGTAATATGCCAATAATTTTATATTGATTTGATATAAAATAATAATATACTTGGCATATTGAGTTAAAACATGATTTAAAATTAATTTTGCCTGTTTAAATTTACTTTTAAATAGCAGTTAATAGAAAATTTAAATATGGCTATGAATTCTACATTTTTGTCTTATAATTCATACTGACAGTGGTATTCAGGAAGTTGTTAATTTTGTTAGGTTCTTTTTTTAACTGACTTCCCCTAAGTAAAGATATTTGCTTGTCAATTACTTGAGGCAAGTAACTCCTAGTTCACCAAAACTCAATCAAATCTGTGACTCTAAACAATCTGTATAGGCTCTCAAGAACTACTCAGGTATGACATAAATTAATTCCATTTTGTTTTCTTGTTGTTTTGGTTTATTTCCTTTGGATAATTAGTTTATTTTCCCAACAAAATCAGGTCTTTCCCTGTAATCAGCTAAATTCTCATAACCAGAAATATCTAGATAAGAAATGGACAGAAATATAGTGTATCATAAATGCTATGGACCCGTGAAGGAGAAATTAAACAATATGTTCCACTGAATAATAGAAGAATACCTTGAGTGGTCTATCCTCTCTTCCATCTGGACAATGCTGTATTTCAACACAGAGACATTAATTTTCCAATAATGATTTTGCAACCAACAAGACACACTTTGTTTTAAGTCAGATACTATGATTACTACCTGCCATGTTTTAGATATTTTTAGAGAAAAAAAATTTTAAATACATTTTTTAAATACAGTTTTTATATACATACTATGCTATGAGTTTTTTTCTGGTGAACTCTAACATTTAATTATTTGTAATCTTTATAATTTCAAATATATTAATTAGTTTCATTAGGTAGGCCACGAATTTTGGACAATTTCTTCCAGAGTTACAAAAAGAGAAACAAAAAGGTCTTTTGAAATCAATTCAGATTTTAGAGCTATCTTTCCAGTGGTATTAGAGACAATGTGCTGTATTTTATACATACAAGCCTAGAGACTAGGAAATTTGACAGTACCTAGGAAAAAAATTGTACCATGCATTTTAAGAATGCTATATGATGGCATTTAGAAAAGGAAATATCTAAAACTCCCTCCTTTCACATAGAAACAATTATTGATATTTGCAAATTTCAAGGTACAATTACAAGTGGATGGTTCTAGTAAAGAGAATGAGTTACCTCTAGTAATATGTTAGATTTGTAATGAAAATTAGATTTGTGTACAGAATAAATGTCACGAAAAATGGGGAACGATGACTAGCAAATCGTCAGATGGCTATAACAGGAAGAGTCAGAAGTAGTCAAGTACCCACTTCACAAATGAGCCCAGCGTAAAGACAATGTGAAAGATAATGCTCAGCATGCATGGTAAGGGCCTGCCAGAAAAGCGCTACCATTAGGCAGGAGTTAGATATCAGTACTATTCAGGAAGAAGCATTTGTAACCAATGTATTGGTAGATCTGTTTTTTTGTTTTTTTGTTTTTTTTTGAGACAGAGTCTTGCTATACAGTTCAGGCTGTCCTTGAACTCACTTTGTAGCCCAGGCTGGTCTCACACTTTCAATGATACACATCCTTCAGCCTCCCAAGTGCTGGGATTATAGGAGAGCACCACCACACCCTGCCCAATCTGGTTTTTCAATGAAACAGATTTTAAAAGGAGACTGTGGATTTATGAATGACTTAATTACTAGATGTATTTGTACTTCATCATCAAGAATAAAGTAGAAGTAGATTTCATGAATAGGTGTTGAACAAATAGTTCATAAATTAATAAAGCAATGAATATCACTGGCAAGCATTTGCCTCTTAATTTAATAGTTCTGTCCAGGTATCACATTGATATATTATATTTGGATCACCTTTGTCTCATAACTGAAAAGACTTGAATGCAGCCTAACTTTGGAAACAAACTGGTGTTCAATTTGAATTGGAGTTCTAATTTCCAGGCATAAGGTAAAATTTTCATGAATTATTTAGCATGGTTGAAGGATTCCTCATACATTAACAGAGGATAGATACTGCAACCTTTAATCAATGTGTTTTCATATGTGTAGGGAAATGTTAAGAAAAGTATCAGTTAAAAACCAAGCTGGTCTTTACAGATTTTGCAAATTCAAATTTTTTATGCATGGGAATCATATTTTTAATCATATAAGATGTATCCCATAAAATTCAAAATCAATAAACATATTTCTTTTCTTCCATAAAGCATTTTAATGTGATGAAATTTGGGCAGATTGTGGAAATTAATTGCCTGAATGTGAAATCAGCTCAAGGATTTCCATCTGTGAGCTCTTGAGCAGATCCAAACTTCTCTATGCCTATCTATTCTCATGGAGAAAAAGGAGCAAGTAATAAAATTCATAATGACTTAAAGCATGCAATACAGTTCAGATAAATACTAGAGCAAAATAGGTTTTCTGAGCATTAGTTGATATAGCCTTGTAGGGGAACTATGTTTAAATACATCTATATTTTTGCTGTTCTTGTGTACACAATTGACTGTTGTTCATAAAGGTACATATGCTCAAAATTCACCCAGTACAGACTATTTACTCCATAAGCATGACCGAATAATGTTTGAATAAACTGCACTAAAAGAACTAGTGGAGATCAAAAAGAACTAGTGGAGATCAAAAATATGAAAGAACAAATTCAATTTTAATAACACAGTACGAGTAGCCAAAATATGTAAACCATCATTAAAAGAAATAAGAATCACTTCTTTACTGAATATATTAAGGGTAATAATGTTAATGACAGGCAAACAAATAAATGGTAGAAGAGGAATTTTAAACAAAAGAAATGAATGAAACAATAGTACTTCTTTTTCATATCCTGAAGCTGGCTCATTCAGTTATGTAGAATGCTTAATGGAAACTCTTCCTAAGTAATTAGGTTTATATAAAATAAAGGTAAATAAAGAGAACAAAGTAACTTTTAAAAATGTGTTTGCCATCTATTTTATATAAAACTTTAATTGAGTTCTGCTTTGAGAAATACTATCTATACAGTCACAAATCCCTTAACACTGAATGTGATACATTTTGGTAGTGTTATTCAAATATTTCTAATAAAAACTAGTGAATAATTCAGTATATAAACACTGCCAACTTGCAGTTATTATCCTTTGTCTCAGACTTATTTGCCAAGATGCTGAAAGGTTGGAAAGGCTTCAACTGTGCCAAATGCTTATAAAGTCAAGAGGCAATATTAATGTTTCTCTCCTTTAATTGTGAATAATAGTGCCAAATAGGACCAATGTGTAAATTTTGAATTTAGTGTAATAGTGCCAAAGAGGCCATGTTGTTAAAACTTTAAAGATGAGAGAAAAATAATACAGTCACATGATTTGCTAAAAGATAAATAAAACTAGACAAGTGGTTTTTCTTTATTTGTTTGTTTGTTTTCATATGAAAGTCCTTCATTTTTTTTATTTTAAAGAGAATAAAATAAAATAGAAAAAAGCAGATCAGAACAATGGACGCAACACAGGACTTCAAAACAAGACAACAGGAAATCAACAGTGGCTACCATAGTGTCTCTTTTTTTCTTTGAAATAGTTGTTCATACCTTCACACACAATAAATTCAAACAAAGCAAAATAATATAAAACCAATAAGAACAAAAGAATGACATCATTACAGGTCTTCAAAACCAGACAATAGGAAATCAACAATGGCTACCATATTGTCTCTTATTTTTTTTCAAAATAGCTGTCCATACCTTCTCACATGTTTGAATCAAATAATGGAAAACAGACTAAAACCAATCAAATCAAAGAATAAAAGCATTATTGTACTTCAAAACATGATGATAAGAAATTAGTAATGGCTACCAAAATGTCTTGTTTTCATCCAAGTAGCTGTTCATACCATCACACATAATAAAATCTCAATACAATCTCAATAGATGGTCTTTACCTCAATCTGATAAAAGCCATCTGTGACAAACCAACAGGCAGTATCACATTAAATGGTCAAAAACTGAAAACTTTCACTCTAAAATAAGGAACAAGACAAGGATGCCCACTATGACCACTCCTGTTCAATATAGTGCTGGAAACATTACCCAGAGCAATTAGACAAGAGAAGGAAATAAAAGGAATAAGGATAGGGAAGGAAGAAGTTCAATTATTATTATTTGCTGATGACATGATACTCTACATAGAAGACTCCCAAAACTCCAGTGAAACACTTCTAGATGTAATAACCAAGTTCAGTACTGTAGCTGGATACAAAGTCAACACTCAAAAATCAATAGCCGTCCTGTACACAAACAACAAACTCACTGGAAGAAATAAGAGAAACCACACCCATCACTATAGCATCTAAAAAATGAAATACTTGGGAATCAATCTAACAAAGGAAGCAAAACATCTATTCAGTGATTATTGCAGTACTCTGAAAAAAGAAGTTGAAGGGGATCTCAGAAAATGGAAAGACATTCCTTGCTCATGGATAGGAAGAACAAATATTGTGAAAATGGCCATTCTTCCAAAATTGTTATACAAATTTAATGCAATTCCAAACAAAATACCATTAGCATACCTCACAGATCTAGAGAAATCATTCTTAAAATTCATCTGGAACCAGAAGAGACCTAGACTAGCAAAGGCAATCCAGGGCAACAAAGGCAAGGCAGAAGGAACCACAATACCTGACTTGAAGTTATACCACAAAGCTATTGTAATAAAATCAGCATGGTACTGGAATCAAAACAGACCTGAAGATCAATGGAATAAATTAGAAGATATAACTCCACCTATGAACACACTCAGTCACCTTATCTTTGAAAAAGGGGCCAAACATGTTCACTGGAAGAACGACAGCCACTTTAATAAGTGGTGCAGGAAAAACTGGCTTTTCATATGCTGAAAAGTAAAACTAGACCCAAGCCTATCACCATGCACTAAACTAAAGTCAAAGTGGATCAAAGATCTAAATATTAAAGGTCCTTCACATATTTAAAAGCCTGCATTAGGAACCATATACTCCATCATCTTCAATCTGCTTCAAATTTTCTCTTTTGGCTATTAAGCAGCTTTCTGTACTCATTCTTCACATATCGTGTTAGACTGTCACCATACCTCTCTTTACGTGAACTACAGTCATCTCTCTCCGAAGTGTGTTGTACTCAATTGAACCTATAATATATGTGCCACGTGGGAAGAACAGTGGCAATTGGCTACATTCCAATATACAGATGAAGGCAAAGATCATGTGAGTTGTTTTGTTGTTGTTGTTCGTGTTGTCAAATCTTCCCATCATTGTATTTGAGCATTATGTTAGTGAAAGCACTATGCATTTGTGTGAGTCGACAAAGACACACACTTTATTTAGCTTTAGGGTTATGATTAGAAAGAGTTATTCAAATAAATTTTCTTAATTTGCTTTACCTAACATACTTTCAGACATTCTTGATCCCTCCAGGCAACTTGTATTCTGAAAGTCTGCAGTTTCTACATTTTAAATAGACTATAAATGAAACTTACAAGCAGGGTCAAACATAATAAACTATATTTGCAAATGATGTGACCATTCACATTGGAAAGCCTTTGAAATTTTTAAAAATCTAATGAAAATAATGGCAAGTTGGTTAAAGCAAAAGAATTTAACATTTATAGCCAAACAACTCATTACTGTATTATCAACTAAGAGAATTTGAAAGCAAAACTATTTGCTATAGTGTAAAACTATGAAATTTACAAAATTTGACAAGAAATTTGTAACACCTTAGATTGCATTATGCAATTAGTGCTGGTAAAAATTAAAGGTGACACAAATAATGGAGATACATACCTTTTTCAACATGCAGAGATCAAATATCATTAAGACAACAAATATGCAATAGTTAAATAAATGATGGCAATGTGATATTTTTAATTATACTTAAAAATCAATTTGTCTTGCCATTTTTATGTTTAAGAAAAATTTGAATTTTGACACAAATTCCTAATTTAAATATATATGACTCTCAAAATTTTAAAGATTAAAGTCCAGAATTCTCCACTTTGAAAAAGTGTTCATGATCTTAAACATTGTCCCATGCCTTCATATTATTTTCAAGTATGACTCTATTATCCCAGTTGTCTAATTTTTTTCTAGAGAAATTAAGAACTTTTAAGTATTATTAAATTTGACAAATTTTGAAAACTTAATATACTTTTATATAACCTAAGAAAGAATGTAATTTCAAATTGGTATCTGTGTTATTTCTTTTCTTGTTTCTCCATTAGTTTTTTTTTGCTACCATTTTTCTTCATATTTTATTTAACATAGTCTCTTTATCTGTAATATAGAGTAAACACTTTCATTTCTTCTTGTTCCAAACTTCATACGGTTATAGAGTGTGCCTGAGGTTCATTCTCATTGTTATAGCCTTTTAAAAAACATATCTTCTTGACCAGTACTTGGGAGTAACTATGTACTAATAGTAAATAAGTGCTACATTTACAAAATAGCATATGTTCTCTGAATTGTTACAAATAAAAATCATCATATGACAAATGAGATTTGCAAGCTACAGAAATTCCCATTTGGAGAGACAGAAAGTTTCTATTTATACCTAGTGTTAAAAATGACTAATAAACCTCAGAATTTAAATTCATAATTATATTTTCTTCAGATACAACTCATCACAAATCAGTACATCTAAAAAATAGCATATGGTTTGCAGAGACAAAAAAGTCACATTTCCTCATATTTTTAAGCACTAAATTAAGCCTGAGGATAGCAAAACAACACAAATATCATCAATACATGAAAATGTCCCTTGGTGATTTCATTTTGTGTCATATATTTTTACGCATCAAGCAATGCTCTGGTGTACAATTTGTAATACATTATGATTTTCTTCCAGGAGAGTCTAAAATTTATTATATCAAGAAAATTTTGAAGTAATCTTTCTCAAAAATAAACAGATATTATGGTATGTAAGCCCAATATGACTGTTCTTGTGCGATTAAGGATGCAGCACCAGTGCAAGGAGAAAGCTCGGAAACCCCGAGGGGAGACATCAGGGTGAGTCTGCCAGTTGAAGAAACCTGAGACGGATACATAATGGCGATGGCAACAAAGGGTTCACTAAGGTGAGAAGAGGAGAAGTCTTCGAAAGTGGGTACATTTCTTTCTTTGTTTCATTTTTTATTCCAACTGGTCTATAAGGTTATTAGTTGCTATCACCCACTGACACGGATCTTCCCTCCTCAGCTTGCCCACCTCACAAACACACGCTCAGAACTATGCTTTACTAATGGCTAAGCATGTCGTAGTGCAGCCAAATTGGCCTGTCCACATTAAAAATTGCAATTTATATAAACTGCTCACTGAATATTGGCACCTCCCGGTGTCATTCTCTAATTTCTCCCCAAATACTAACATCTAGTTCTATAAACTCAGGCAGAGAATTAAAAAGGTTTTTTGGAGATAAGCTTTTTACTAAAAAGTTGGGAACCAAGACTCAAAACAAAAAGAAGGCAAATAAAAATATTGCTATCTTATAAGAAATACATAAATATACATGTAGATTTCTTCACAATTATACCTATATATGCTATATATATATAATATATGCATAAAATTGGAGAACATAAAAACAAATAATCATTAATCATTCAGAAATTATATTATGATATTGATGCCATTTTCTCTTGAATTTTCTGTGGAACTCACATAACCAGAAGTATACCATAGCTTTTGTATTACATATTATATTAGTTTCAAGTCATGTTAATTTTCCTTCTCTTTCAATCATCACTCATGCCTAGTGGACCAAAGACTAACAAGAAATCGCTTATGGAAATCTTATATAATTAAGTTTTTTCACATTGCCTGATATTAAAAATATTTTATGAGAATGAGGAAAATCCAAATTGTGTCATATGCAGTTACTTATTTTCAAATATATCCAAAGTAATTACTTAGTCATGGTGAAGACTAAGGTAATTTTTCATTACTAGAATATCCAATTACACAAAAATTATAAATAATTTAAGAGAAAATTCTGCAGATAATAAAGACTAATGTATAGGAAAAATGAAAACAGAAAAACACAGCCTATGTGGAATTATTTACTTTCTGCAATTTTGGGCATCAACTGTAGGTCTAAGCGCATACCCTGTTTGAATGAGGGGGCTTAATGTGCTAGCTATGGCCACATGACCATTTCATGTGATAGAGAAATAGAGTTGTG
>RJWT010034786.1:0-13604 GCA_004365215.1 Cuniculus paca
AAATTCACATGGAGAAATGAATTTCATACCTTTATCTTAGAAACAGTGCACAAGTAAAGGAGCAACACCATTCCCTGCAACTTGGAGATGTTTAGAAACCTGTGCAGACCCTTCTGGCTGTCACGATGATGACTGACTGCTACTCTTCTGTACCACTATCCCACCCAATGAAAAGCCATTGCCTTGTCTCACACACACACACACACACACACACACACACACACACACACTGCCAGTAAGCGTCCCATGGGCAGCACTAATGGGACATGATCCTGGCTTTACTAGTAGTAAGAGGAGAGATAGCTCCACAGAGTAGATAAGATTTTAAGAAGCCTGAGGGACAGCTGGATATTTATTTGGAGGAACTTGATCAGTAGGGGTGTGTTTCAGCCAGACAAAGAATAGCAAAAGATGGGCAGAGAAAAGCTTATTAGGGGACAGTAAAGAGGAGACACTGGATAGCTGAGGAAGAAAAGCTGCAGGAAAGATACACTCTGGAACAGATCTTTGTTGAGCCTTGAGTACCAAAAGGGATAAGCCATTGATGATGTTTCTGCAGTTCAAATTTGACTGCTGGTATTTATGGTTAGAAAAACTAGTGGAAGAAAAATATTTGAAGATGAAGTGACAAGTTTAAATTCAGAAAAAGGGAGGGAAATTATGAATCAGATATATATATATATATATATATATCTTCACTGGGTCTTGTGAGGATCAGAGGGACAATGCAGTTACAGCCAGCAGGGTTTACAGACCACACAAAGGCTGAGCAGGCCTAAATCCAATGGATGCAGCACCCTAAGAGAGGGACAGATTTTACATGAGTAAAATCCAAATGCTCAAAAATAATCAATATACCAAATAAAAGAAATAACAAAGAAGAAATGATCAAATGAAATTATTCTTAACAACTTAAGGTAAGAAATGAGAAAAACTGGCAAGGACCAACCATTAACTCAAAAGTACATGAACTCAAGGAATCTTCTAGCAACCAACCTCTTCTAAGAGACATGAGTTAGCACCATCCTTGAAACAGGAAAAATACCACTCAAGTTGTTATTTTAATTCCAGCCAAATGATTAAGGTCTTTTAACTGTGAGCAATACTGCAGAAATCTGCTCTTGTAGACAACTAAAAAGGGTTTGAGCTGGTACCCTGAAAGCTAGAGACATTTGAGTCTCTCATCACTATTCAATACCCATTTAATTCAACAGTCAATTATACAATGGTAATCAACTTGGTGTAATTCAATCGTCAATTATACAATGGTTATCAAGGTGGTGTAGGGACTATGTATAAGAAACACAGTGGCAGAATACCCTGTGGGCACCATAGTTTCAAATTTGTAGTGAGGTGTGAAGCAGCAAGTCAGGGGCAGCTTCAAGTGTTTTACTAGGAGTAGCAAACTGCTATGAGAGAATCCAGGTGAACACAGAGCTTGCTGGGAGACAGGTGAGCTAGCCAGGTCAAAGGGGAGGAGAGGAAGGGTACAGAAGCAGAGGAATCAGTTTATCAGACATAGCAAAGTTTATGATTTTTAAAAAAGTATATGGGGCCTCTGAAACACACTGTTAGACAATGGAAGTAATGTCAAAGAGTTCATAAGAATTAGATTTTTATCTCAAGGACACCAGGGAGTTACTGAGGGAGTGCAGAGACGTGACCAAAAAACACACTTAGGAAATTTGTTACAGCTGCACACTGGGGAAAAAACAAACCAAAGGAAGATAAGATTAGAAGACAGGATATCAGAAAGGGAGCTGAAGGTATATAGATTATTTAAAGGGAGGGACAGGATATACCTGAAGAGATACAAGGTGAAACACGAGAGTAAAGAAGCAGAGAAGGATGAGAACAAATGGTTGATGATGGCATCATGCACAGATACATGCACAAAGGAGAAATCGGGGAGACCCAGTTCAGGGATGGATGCGCTGCTGGCTTTAACCCAACTGTCAGAAAATAGTGGCCTATTTTTCTTGCTGAACCCCATCCTCTGACAGCTATGCCAGAGGCCATAATCAGTCCATCTTTCTGAAACCTTTTCCTCTAGTCCAGTGATGGAGAACCTTTTAGAGCTTTCTCTGGTAACAACAGCCCACTGTGGCACACATGCTGTAGGTGCGCCACCACTGCTCTTGCACCAGCTGCAAGTGTTTTACTAGGAGTAGCAAACTGCTATGAGAGAATCCAAAACAAAATAGCCTGCTGCTAGCTCTAGCACAGGAAGCACACCTGGCCTGCAGCAGGTTCTGCACCTTTCCTGCCACTGGGGGCTCTGAAGCAATTTTTGGTCATCATGTATTTAAATAACTGGACTGGTAAAAGTGGTTAATCAAACAGGAATGGGAAAACAGTTAACTATACTGCTAGACCTGATGCATCCCCCAATATGCAATACAATGAGAGTCCTCAGTAGATGCTCATCTACTAATACACCCTGTGTAATGAGTATATTAATCATCTCCCCATCTCTCAGGTTCCAGACAAACCACAGTGATGGGAGCAGCTCTACAGGGGCCAAACTGGTAGAAGAGACAGAGGACAGGCACTATCTTCCCAGCAAGCTAATCCACTTGTGCATATTAAAGTGCACTCTTTCAATTTTAAATAAATGTTTGCTGAATGAGGAATGAATAAGTAATATACCTAATTTAAAATCCTCTACTATTAACATCCACAGTTCAGAATCTTTGATAAAGTATGAAGCTGGAACAAATAAATTCAGAAGAAAATTCTAACAAATTGTGGCAAACTTCCCCATTAAAAGAGAGAAGGAAAGCATCATATTGTCAAAGTAGCAGAGTTAAATATGCAACCTCCCTCAAGATTAGCAACTCTGAGAGATGCTTACTTGAGATCCTTTAGGACACTCAGCCCCCAAAGGCCCACTTTCTCTACAGCAGTCAAGTACAGCTACACAGAAACTACTTTCAAGAAACCACAAAACACCTCTTTGTAGGGGAGGAGGAAGGTACTGTTTCCAATTTTCTTTTGAACAAAGAACACATACACAACATGCCCTGTATCACTTCCAACCAAAAAAGGGAGAAA
The DNA here is from genome assembly GCA_004365215.1 of Cuniculus paca. Taxonomy (NCBI): domain Eukaryota; kingdom Metazoa; phylum Chordata; class Mammalia; order Rodentia; family Cuniculidae; genus Cuniculus; species Cuniculus paca. Next base: position 3,055 of record RJWT010034786.1, read on the forward strand.
AACAAACCAACCAAATTAAATAGTTAAAACAAATGAACTAGTTTAGAAAGAAAACAAATTAAATACTTAAAATAACAAGAGGAAAGAATATCAGGAAGAATTTAATGCATATTTCTGCATTTCTGATTTCCTTATAAGAGGGTTTAAAAATAAGAGGCTGAATTTGTATTATAGTGAAATAGATGTGTAAGATCTGATACGGAGATAAAATATAGATCTGCTTTATGATTCAGTTACAACTAATTTCTAAGTCCATCATCTGTCAGAGGGAACTGAAAGCAAGGCCACTCTGGCTGAGTTCTACAATTCAGCAAGAATGACCCATGAGGAGCACTCCCAGTGGAGATCTGTGGAAGGGTGGCAAGAGCACCTGGAGACCACGAGAGAAGAAACACTGAGAACACACTGGACAGTGTCACCAGAGACTAAGCAAAGGGCAACAGCTAGAGCAGATGGACAAAGACCTTAAAACTGAAATCATGGAAGCCAGACATGATGGTGCACGCCTGTAATCCCAGGCCACAGGAAGACCAGTGACTTCGAAGCCAGCCTGGGCTACACAGCAAGTTTTACGCCAGCCTGAACTACACAGGGAGATCTTGTCTCTAAAAGCGAAACAAAACAAAACAAACAAAAATCCCCTGAAATGATGTCTATATAATCAGAAGTTATCTCAAAGAAATAAAAAGGAAAAAAGCCCATTAAAAAAACCAAATAAATAAAACTTCACAGGGCCATGACATCAAGCATAGGAGGTGGGGAACACATAAAGCCAGATAAATATCGAGTGGAACTGACCTGTAAGAAGACTCTGAAAAACTAAGGCAGGCATGGCGGTGTGTGCCTGTAATCTCAGTGCTTTGCAAAGCTGACACAGGAGCACTGCAAGTTCAAGTCCAACAACTTAGTGACTTAGCAAAACCCTGTCTCAAAATAAAAAGGTCCTATTTTAATCACCAGTATCATTGGGGAAAAAATAAAAATAATAAATGCGCAGTTTGGAACAGGTTAACCAAAACATGAATACTGATTTTCCTCAGGATTTTCAGAGAACAAAGAATTAGTTCACTACTTGAATTAGATGGCGTATGCGTGAAATTTGAAGATTATTTTTCAGTGTTCTCTATTCTAGATCACTTCCATAATTCCTGACAGTCAAATTCACAGTCATCTTGTATGAATGAGATAAAAACTTATCATTATTTTACCCACTTTCAGATCTAATACATAACTTAAATTGTTAAGAAAAAGAAGGTTAACTTTAAAACTTCCTACCTTGTTTTGTAACTATAAACCTACCTTTCACACTCTCTGATCCTAGGTAAAAGTTGAAAAAAGAGGTCACCTCAGACACAAGGAAATATGATGTAAAACTTGAGATGCAACTATGAAGGCAGAGCTGTTCTGAACTTAATTAAGCTGATCGAGCTTCAGAGGAATGGGTAATAGGCAGCCAGATGCATTCAGAAAAGCTGCACTGGAAGGTCCAAAAAATGCACTTCAGAATCCTGCCATCAAAAGTATCCTGCCCCGTTCAATAAAACTTGAATTAACACAATCACCAAGACAGCCATGATTAAACAATCCATCTCATTTAGAAGGCTGAATCAGTAACAAGGCAATTAGCCTGGCACAACAGAAGCTCTCTACTGATTCTTTTTTGTTCCATTTGAGTGCTCAAGAAACACAATGCTGCCATGCCACATTAGGCTCTGATCCAGGTTTTACTGAGAGAGACAGATGCAGAGAGAACTGAGCGATATAAAATTTTCTGTCCTTCATTTTCTGATGAATGATGAATACAGCTTTGTAATCTTGAACACAAGTACATACAACTGTTACCTGAAAAACCTATGACACTGAGGTGGGCAAAGGGAACACACCAGAGGGGAAAACACTGGACAGCAAAACACCCAGGCACAGTCGCAACGAAGTACCTATATTTGCAATCTTAAATCATCCTGACTATGAAAGAAAAATAAGGCCAGACTCTTACCAGTATGGATTTTACTGATACCTTTCGAGAGTCACTGAGATTTCTTGTTAACCCAGGAAACAAGTAACATTCAATGAAATATGCCAAGCATCATGTGAAGGGGCACCACGGTCCTGACCAGTCTCAAGGAAGGAAGAGGCAGAGGAGGAAGGTGACAAAACCACCTACATGTAAGGTCACATTCGGGGTCCAAGGAAATAGCACTGCAGCAAGGGTCACCTGCCCCAGATCTGAAACCACGACAGACAAGTCAGAATGCAGGGGTAACCCAGGCCAGTTCCCCAGCTGAGCCTAAGTGGGTCAGTTCAGAAGACCGCGACCTCAAGGACAGCATTTTCTTATCATTTGTTTTTGAGGGGAAGTACAGGTAGGGCTTTCTGGTAGATTCTTAGTGATGAAAAACTGAAATGGGAAATCAACATTTATTCTGTTGTATTCCTAATACAATGTGCCAAGTTTGATGAAATTCAATTTTTAAGGCAAGATCAACATTATACCTACTTTATATTTTTAAATTCTAGTCAACACAATCATGTTGACAATAAGAAAAGGTACTTTTTTCTACATATTATGAAATTGCCCTTTGAGAAAAGAAAATTTACCAGTGATAAACTTTGATTTCAGTGATGGTTTCATCTGGTGAGCAGAACTATTTTCTTTTTCAATTAGAACTGTCCAGAAGAGTTCATTAAAATGTAACCCTTCAATGTTCATGGTACCCAGTGGAAGAATCTGCTCCACTGAGCAAAAACTGTCAGTTGTATCATGTCCTCCTAAAAACCTCCTACATAAAATATTTCTTTCCATGTACTGTTTCCAGCTGGTCACCCACCTCATCCTCCTGAGAAGTTAAAATGCAAGGATCTGCTTCAAGCCACTGCTAGCTTTCCCCACAATCTGCTAACTGATCTTGCTCTGATCCTGGCAGAATCATTTCAGGAAGGAGGAAGCTCACCAAGAAAGTCAAAAGGAAGGCTTATCCATGCAGGGGGTGCAACACTTATCTGGGTTTCAAGAACGCAACAGACACTGAGGTCTCTTCTGTGAAGGCACAGGGCACATACCATTTCCTCACTGTGCACCACACCAGTGCACCGAGGGCCAGTTAAAGGCAGAGAACAAGGGAAAGCCACTGATGTTTGGAAAGTCCACCAAAGCTCTCACATTTACATTTTTAACTAATCTTCACTTGAGCCGCCAAAGGAAATGCCTCCCCACTGAACAACCATTTGCTGTCCACCTCTGCTTCTCCCATATTTAGGATCAATGCCAGTGTAATGAGCAAACGCCATATTTCTGCCAGTTGTGCCACAGTCCCTGGGTGGGTTCCACAGTCTATTTAGCTTTCAGTAAACTTGTACTTAGCCAACATGGCCGAGATGTTCCAGCAGACCTGTGTTCTCTGGATGAGAACACCCCCATCTGCCTGGGGCAACATGAGCTAGAACAGATTCTAGGCTGCCCAGAGTAAAGGCTCCAGACTGCCGGACTGGAGAATATAGTGCTATATAAGAACCGAGATTGAGATGGTGCCCCTAAGGTGGCCCTGTCCAAGTTTGGTCACTAGCTCTTGTGTCTGTGGGCAAGGCACACCATTTCCATAGGTCTCAGGCACTGCCAGAAGGAAAGACTGCAGAAATGTTATCACCCACAGAAAAAGTAAGGGAGGGGAACAGTGTCACAGATTCCACTAGATTTGCTCTCTGTTATAGAGAAAAATACAAGGTTTTCCAAACTGCAAATTGGACCCTTTAGAAGATTATGAAATCGAGTTAGAGAATCATGACATATTTTTTGAAAAATATGAAATAAAACAGTACTGAACAGTACGAAGTGTCTATTTTTTCATGTGTTCATCAATAAGAAAGGCTCAAATTCATACGCGAAATTTATCTGCCCACTAGACAGGTGTTAGTCAAAAACTTGGAAAGCCCTAAGAGGGACAAAATCCCGGATAGTTACACAAAGTTATTAATATGCCAGATTTTCTTTTACTTACTGAAAGATTACTTACTGAAGGGATTGATTAAAATCCTTTCAAGCATGTAATCACTTGAGAGAACAAAGTAAAAGAATCCAAAATAACCCTACCAAATACTGCCCAACTTACATAATCGAAAGTAGCTTTTGGTAGTTCAAATATTAGTGCCATGTACCTCACTGTACAGTAATTTTGTAAATTGCCTCTGAAAGTTTGAATCATTAATTCCACTGCCATTCTATCCTACTGAGATAACCTGATGTGTGATGCAGACAAGGCCTTAGGAACAAAGATGTTCTTTACAGTGTCATTTACAAGAGAAAAAAGAAAACTGTAAATGACTTGAAAGTACACCAGTAAGGGACTGAGTAGCCAGGTGACAAACTGACAACAGCTGCAAAAATTACAATTTTTACAAATAAGCTTAATGCATTTGTAATTGGGAAAATTGCTTTTTTATCTTGCTAAGGGAAAAAAAGACAAAAGTTTATATGTAGTATCACCATAATGACATACAGTAGATTTGGGAAGTTTGGGTTTCATTGTTTTGGGAGTAGTGGTTTTGTAACAAATCCAGTTTTAAAAAGTACTAGAAGAAATTACTCATAAGTGTTCACAACAGCTCTCTTTGTAGGAAGCAAGCAAAGGAGCTTTTTTTCCACCCTTACTTTTCTATTTTCTCAATTTTTTTTCTAATAGGCAGACAACAGCCTCCTCCCCCATCTGAGGATATGCCTTCCACAGTGTCACTGGCCTGCAGTCAACCATGGTAAGAACAGTGAGATGATAAGAATGGGGAGAGAAGACCACATTCACATACCTCTTTTATCACACTATAACTCTTTATTAGTTATTATTAACCTCACACAATTCTTAATTTGTAAGTTATATTTCATCATAGGTATGTATGACAGTACACACGCACACATACACACACACACATATAGATATACAGGCCATGGTACTATCTGTGGTTTTTAAATGTCCACTGGGTTTTTGGAATTTATTTCATGTTCAAAATGGGGAGAATGGTTTAACACTTTTTTTAAGCATGTCAATACCACAGAGTCTTTAAATGCCACCACTGAATTTCCAACCTCAAATAATTTTAAAATATGGAAATCTTCAGCAGTCACTCAGAAGAAAAGGAAAAGGTGCTAGAGCTAGTAAAAATGTTACATAAGAAACATGAAAACATTAAAAATTAAATGAGTACAGATTAAATGCTTTTTACTTCTGAATAGGAATAGTGTTTCATTCTAAGACAAGTAGGGTTATCCTTGGTTTTAAAAATACCAAACCAAATATTACTGATCTAATGGGGACTAAAAACCTGGATTGACATTTAAGTGAAAGGAAAAAGGATTTCTCACTTCTGCAATATTTAATGCCTAAAAGTGTAACTACAGACCAACAAATAGTCTGTCACAGAACCCATAATTATAGTACTATAACAGTTTCAATCACCATAAGCCTCAAATGTGGAGCACAGTACAAACTGACCCAAAGGGACATTTTCAATATCTCATCAAGCTTTACCTTCCCTGTACAGCCTCATTATTTATCATCTCTTCTCTGGTACTCAACAGGATGAACAACACAGTTGCTCCCTAAATTAATTCATTCATGTAGAATAAACTTCGTAAAGTAGTAAGTCAGACAAAATATTAGTTTGGCCTTAGCAGGGAACTTGCTAGGATTAAACAAACTGAAATAAAATAATGCATGGACAAGATCAGCAGAAAACACTGTCAGTCCCAAAGTCACGGCTACGTCAGTACACACATGCTCAGAAGACAGTGCTGGTTTGGGGTGAGGAAGGACAGAAGGTGTGCACTATCCACACCTCCCTGCCCAGGCCATTTCTTGGGATTAGTCGCTAAGTGACTACTAGAGCTACAATGGTTTGAGGATAAAAGCCAAGAGCCTCCAGGTTGCCCCAGCTAAAAGGCAATCCAGGTTGGTTACCTCTGGCTGGCCCTAGAACCCTGAACAGTTGGGCCCAAGAAGCACCTCGCTGAGTCAGTGTCCTTCTCAACCCACATAACCATGATAAATCTAACCATCTCTGTTGAGTGTCATGCAGAGTTAAATCTCACAAGAGGATCAATGAAAGAAGAGTCAATCAACCAAAACCTTGGAAAAGTACTCTGAGGTGACTACACACAGATTCCCCTAGTTCTCTGCCCACTGCTCATTTCCCTCCACCCCCACAGTCTTTAAACTGTCGCACTCTGCTATTAAAAACACTTTGTGTTCATCACTGATTTTCTAGTCGTTTTGTTTCACTTTTGTGGCACTGGAGATTGAGCCAAGAGGCTCATGCATGCTAGGCAAGCACTCTATCACTGTGCTATAACCTTGATTTTCTGGTCATTTTAAAAAGAAACAGAAAATTATCCATTTGTTCTGGTCTGATGGACTTAGGTATTACAACTTCCTAAGCACCCTCACAAAAAGCTAAAAGAGCAGCAGCTCCAAACACACCAAGCAAAACACACCCACATCTAGGCAGCTACTGAACCCATGATGGTGAGAGTCATTCTGCTTCTTTCTTCCTCTCAACCTCTAATTCGTTTTTGTATGAAGGGGGAAAAAGAACATAAGAAGAAAGTTTTGCAATTTATTTAACTGTGCATGCTAATTCTGACTGTTAAGTCTTTTATCAAAAGTCCCTTTTATGCTAGGAAATACATGTTCATTCTACAAAATACTACTCTTGAAAAATAGCGATTTGCATGAAGTATAAAATTTACTTGGCAATAAATTAGTAAAATTTCAAAACTTAAAATAATTGAAGTTTATTTAAAATAAACCAACAGTTTAATTTTAAAACTAAAAGATTTTTTTAGCTTAACAACCCATTCACACAGACATAAGCTTTCGTTTAACAGTCCCAGAAGGGGCAATCTCCCCAAAGTCAAAGGCAGAAGTGACTATAACACAGATTCCCCTAGTTCCCTGCCCACTGCTCTAACAGTGTCATTCTCCAACATGTAAGGCAGAGCGGGAGAAAAATGTGAAGTCAAAAATATCTCCCACTGAATTTAAATAGGTATCTCTAAGAAATAAATATTGATATGCAAACTGTAGCAGGGGATAAAACCTCCAAAAAACCTTCCCAAGTGCTCCATCTTCAGTATTCCTGAAAACTCTACAGTTAAGGGATCCTTACAAGACATCCTTGAAGGCACCATTAGCCTGTATACCACAGCCCTTTGGTAAGAACAATCACTTTACCCTGTGTACCTCAGTCAGTTCAAGAAGTCTACAACTTCTACTGCCCCTACCAATGCCAACTCTTAAGTCCCTGAAGGCTCTGCGCAACCTTGAATGTCATCTTCCAATTCCCAGAACTGTTCCATGGAGCCTTGTCCAGCTCAAGACCGTCCTGAGAAAAATGCCCTACACTCAGCTGGGCATCATGGTTCATGCCTAATCCCAGCCCTCTGGGAGGCTGGCTGTCACAGTTACGTTTCTCATCATTGAGATGCAATGCCTGACACCCACAATTTAGAGGAGGAAATGTTTATTTTGGCTCACAGTTTGTAGGGTTTCAGTCCATAGCTGAATGGTAGCTTGGCAGAGGAGAAACAGGCAGGCAGGAAGCAGCAGCCGTCAAGGGAGGTTGAGATATATACCCTTCCAGGCCACGCCCACAGTGACCCATCTCCCCACCAGCTATAAACCCATCAGAGGACTGATTCAGTATCCACGCCCATGATCCAGTCACATCCCAAGTATTTTGGATTTCAGATTTTTAGATTAGAAATGTTCAAACAGTAAAGACTACTCAAATATGTTTTTAAAAAGCAAAACATGAAAAGCTTTTGGTCACAGCATTACAGATTCTGCAAATTGATCTGCACACAATCTGATCACCTTCACTGTCCCTCACCCCTGCTGCATCCTCATTTCCCTCAATCCCACTCACAGCTGATGACTCATTATAATAGCTTCCTAAATGCTCATCACATGCTGCAATAGGTGGAGGAAAAAGCTGACTGGTCCCACTTTTAAATTCCTGACAGCCCCTCAGGTGGACCCTTGGTGCTGTCAAGCAGCTCTTCCCCATCTGTAAAGTTCACAAAGCCTCTCCTCCAACCTTCAATGCATCCTCCAGCTCTCAACTTGCTGGCAGGAACCAGGAGCAGCAGGTCTCCCACTCTGCCTCCCACTGTACTCTGCCTCCTAGGAAGAGCACCATGCTCTTCCCCAGGCAACCTTCCTAGTCTGCAATGGATCCCGCCCCTCTCACTTCTCTTCCCATCAGCACAGGCACACTCAGTAATTACTCTTATTTCAAAACAAAACTATAGCTCAGAACCAGCCTCCCTTTGCACCTTCCTATTTCTCTTCTTCCCTTTTCAGTAAGGCTCCTTAGTGCTCCCATTGCTCTACCCTACTCGTTGGGGCCCCGTCCAACCAGGCTTTTATTACCACCACTCCAGGGAACTGCTAGTATCAAGGTCACTGCCAAAACTCAGTCCTTATCTTACGGTAAGTTGTTCACTTCCTCCTGGCAACATCTTGCTTATCCAGCTGCAAGGGCTTGCCTGTTGGTTGGTAAGAATATCTGTCTTCTGTCCAAGCATTCTGTACCATGCTGACAGCTCCTCATATATCTCTCAGGCTCAGATCTTGGTCTCAGACCATAAGCCATTCCCTTTACACCTACACTAGCTGGCCTAGCAACCTCAGTCACAAGACTCAAGACTGTGGCCTCTATATGTCAACAAGTCTCACACTCCTGGGTCAAGAGTGACCTCTCCTTGAACTCTCATTCACCCCTCCCCCCAACTATCTAGTCCCCACATTCAAAGCTTCTTTCAGCTTGTTTCAGTTCACCAAAGGGCAACTCTACACCTCTAGGTCTGGGCACATACTCTACTCCTGCCTTCTTCCCACGTCCACACACCCAGGACCCAACCACTTCCCAATACCTACACAGACACCATCCTCCTGATTGTACCATCTCTCTCTGCTCTTATGCTTCTGTTCTAGTCCATTCTCTCCACAGCAGCCAGAGGAATTCCACTGAAACAGAATGTGGAGAGTGTCTACTCCAGCTCTGCAGTGGTGCCCATTCCATTCCTCACGACAGCCGTGAGGCTGGGCAGATGCTGCACAATGCCTCCCTGACCTCACACCATCCCTTGTGCCCACTGCCTGACTGCTCCTCAAGCACCCAGGCTTCTACGAGCTCTGCCTGAAGGGTCTTCCCCCAGATCTCCACAGACCTCACGCCCTCAAATCCTTCAGGTCTCTGCTCAAATGCCAGCTTACCTAAGAGTAACATCATACACATCACTTTACATAAGCCTTATCATAATAATTCCTAATGCACACTGGTTACATGTCAGGCATTGTTCTTTGTTTTGTTGTTAATTATTTGGTTTTGGTCTGGTTTATTTTTGCCCAACTATTTCGACCCTGTCTCACTATGTATGTAGCCCAGGCTCTCAATCCTCCAGCAGTCTTTCAGATCTGGGATTACCAACTTCAAAAATTGTTGCATAAGCTTTATGTATATTAACTTGTTTAGTACAATTCATTTACTATGATCTTCACTTGAACTGGAGATGTAGTTCAGTGGTAGAGAACTTGCCTTCTGTGATGCCCTGGTTAGATTCCCCAGCAGTGCCAAAACACGCACACGCACACACACACACTTCACTTTACCAATAATCATGTGAACACTATAAAGGTAGGAATTTTATTTGTTTACAGTTATCCCTGAACCTAGGATAGTGTAGAACACAGAGCAAGGACTTGGCAATGACTTGATGAGTGAAGAAAGGAATAATTTCATCACACTGAGTCACCTGTTTCTCCTCTAAAGCTTTTCATCAAATCTGGTTCGGTACCTGAGCAACCCAATCCCAACTGGAATACAGTTCACTGGCTTCCTGTGGTGGGAGCCACTCTCCCTCACTGGTTAAACAACAACCTGGAGATAGAGCTGGGCAAAGGAGCACCCACTGGGAACAAGCAAGCACCCCAGAAACAAAATGAGCCCACTGAATGCCCTTAACACCTAAGCAAGGCCCACAAGCACTTCTGTTGCAAGAAATACCAGGGAGAAACCTACACATTTTGGTTAAAAGTGTATCCTATGCTGTCTTGCCTGTTAGGTCATCAAATTGTTGTTTACGGCCATGTTTTTCAAATTACTGACCAAGCAGACATCCAACCTCTGCTAAACAGGTTGAACAAATCAGTAAAGAGAAATCACCTGAGGCCCAAACACTCAGGACTATCAGATGTGCTCATTATCTGTGCTGCACTTGGTGTTCATAAATATTTCGACCAGCTGAAATAACACTGATACTAAATAACATCTCAAACCTTGTTTTGTGTTCGTGCATAGTACTATGGATTGGACCCAGAGCCTTCATACTCAGATACATCCCTGGTGCATTTATTTGTTTATTTATTTGTTTGTTTATTCATTTATTTTTAATTTTGAGACAGGATCTTGGCTAAATCACCCAGGTGGGCTCAAACTTGGGATTATCCTGCTTAAGTCTCCTAGAGTGCTGGGATCACAGGTGTGTGCCACAAACCTGGCTC
>RJWT010034787.1:0-13612 GCA_004365215.1 Cuniculus paca
TAGAGGGGCAAGCTGTCTTGTAATGTTACTTCTCAGCCCATGCGTTAATGTCCTTTGGCCTGGGATGAAGGGGTGCAAGCTTTTATTTCCTCAGGACAAAGTGGGGTCGGCAGAATGTGGGGTGGGGAAGTCATCGGCCTTCCCCTGCTCCTCCTAGGCCCCTTGTCTTGGTTACTTTTTTCCCGTTGCTGGGACAAAACACCCGACACCCAAAATGAAGCAAGGAAAGGTTTATTTAGCTTACAGTTTCTGGAGATTTCAGTCCATAATCAGCTGGCTCCAAGGCAGGGTGGCTCGGCACAGGGCAACACTTCAAGGCAGCAGCCAGAGCAAAAGAGGGCAAACACAAGCCTCTTCTCCTCCCTTATATTGTACACAGGCCATCCCATCCCTCTTCAGGGTGGGTGTAACACTCGCAAAATGTCCTTGCCCTCCTTTGCACAGGATGAGGATATTTACAAAGTAAGAACCCTGGCTCCCTGCTGAGTCTCTCAGTTAAACTTCTAAACTGCTCAAGTTGACACAATGTATCAACCATAACACCCCTGTCCCAGCTGTGCACTCTCCTGGCCACCAGAGCCCTGCATCTGCCCCTGTCGGGCGTGGGCACTGGCGTCCTAGGGCTGAGTACCCCACTCAGTGTGCACCAAGGTGATGAGCGCCAGGAGACCAGAGTTCCCACATCCTCCGCAGCAAACCCGTAATTACAGCTCTTTATTCACATATCCGGGCCTGCCTTGAGAAAATATTTTATCTGGAATGTCAATTTTTTTTGGCACCTTCCACCAGAGTTCGCATTCATTTTTGCCAATTATTCATTTAGCAGACTATTATGAAGGAGGTCCCTGCAAGAGGATAGGAAAATGCCATTTAAATAAAAGGTCACCAAGAAGAGGAGGCCCTGAGATGAGACGGGCCGCGTTGAAGGGGGCTGTCGAGTTCTGGGGACTTGTGCAGAACACTGAGCTGGGCCGCAGGCCACAGGGCATGGAAGGACAGGGCCTGTTGGCTGTGGGGCGCCTTCTTGTCCCACTCAGCATGCAAGGCAGGCATCTTTTGGAACTTTGGGATCGATTATGCCTTGGCAGGCGTGCATGGGATTCACAAGCTGTGGTGGACACTGGTGACAATCAGGAAGCGTGTCCCCTCACCTTGGGGTCCCCTCCCCTGCTGCAAACTCCCCTCTTCTCTCTGCTCCCTGCTGGATGGACCACAGCCCCTAGATGGGCAGTCTGCTGTCCGGGCGTCCCCTCTATGCCTTCCCACCCTGCGATCAAAGGTAGCTCTCAGCAAATGGCCATTGGAGGAGTCTGCAGCACCTACTTAGACACTTTCCTGGCCCTGCTGTCCTCATAGAAGCTTCTAGAGCTCTTGGCGGCTGCAGGAGCCTCCACGTGCCCACCAGGAGTCCCAGGCTGCCTCCCCCGCAGCTCCTAGCCACCCCATAACATTGTGAAGTTTCCAAGCCACACTTGTGAAGCCTTCCAGTTGGTCTCAAGTGTCAGCTACCTCCCACTGGTTGTCTCAGCACCGTGCCCATCACCGTGCCACATCGAGTGCATTTTCCGGGGGCGGGGGGTGAGGGCGGGCATGCACACGGGGCTCTCCCCAGTAACCTCTTGGAGAACCCCAGGTCCTCGGCACCTAGCCCTTTGCCAGGCACATCAAAATGAGCTCATGTCTAATGACAGGAAGTTTGCCTGCTGTTCAACTTGGTCGATGCAGCTCCCTCATCAGTATGTGTCGAAGATTAAGGTTGCAAGCAAACCATGACTTTGACACATCTCAGGGGGACCAAGGAGGTGGCTGGAGAGGCTTGGGCTGTCGCCGTGATTATTAATACGTTGTGAAGACATTTTGGGGATTCCGCCATATTTTGTATGGTTGCCAACAAAATGTTGACAGTTGTATTGTGGTTAATAAATTCATTTAGATTTATAAGCATTGTTTACAGAACCTGTTCGCCTGCTGAAACTCTAACAGCATCTGTTCCTTCTTACTAATTAACTGCTAATTACGAATGAGCTTTGTGTGTTTGTCAGTATAACTGGCTCATGCATTTTGTAAGGAACATTAACAAATTGATTTACATAGCGGCAAAGCAATCAAAAGAGTAAACTGAACAGCAAGCATCTAAAGCCCTTTAGCCGGTTCTTGAATGAAGCAAACTTTGGATGCCATACATATTGCTGTCAATTTCCTGTTACCTTAATTCTTTGGTAAAGGTACAGTGGTCAGAAGCAGTGGGGCTGAGTGCTCATCAGGGAGCCCAGGGTGCAGTGTGGGACCCCCTTGGGAAAGACGGGGGACCCTGGGGCACCATCCCTTGGGACACATGACCAGTCCCTTTTGGGAATACTGCTGAACTTTTTAAAAGAATTATTTTGGAAAGGATCATTATAGTAGCAACTGGGGTTGCTTTTGAACTTTATCACTGAAGGGTTGGTCCACACTTTAATGTCCAGGAATGTGACACTCTGGGTCCCTCACACTGTCCCCTCTGCTGTCTCCCTACCCCCAGCCAGGCTCTCGGATTGGAAACTTAGCAGATGTGAGGCTTGCTTTTAAGGAGATGAATGATTCTGAAAGATCCAGGCACTCCTCTCACCCAGTAGGCTTGGGCCTGTTTGCATCCAGCAGTCAGTCCCTGGGGTGTTTTCTAAAGTTGCCTCCTTGACTAGAGCAGGGGGATGGAGAATTACAGCCAGGCAAGAGAGCATGAAAGGAAGGAGGAACTGGGCTGCCCTTGTGAACATTCACCTTCCTGGTCAGCTGCGAGATGCTGCCCCATGCAGGTGTAAAACCGACAGGTAGTGCAAAGACTTTGAGAATGACTCGGATTAAGTATGGTTGAGAGCAGTTGGCATCAGGCAAAGTACTGCCCTGTTCCCAGTGATGGAGCACTTACTGTGAAGACATGAGTGTCAGCATTAGTGTGCAGCGTCAACACAGCTTGGGGGGAAGGGAGGGAATGCAGGTGTAAAGGCCCAAGCCCTTGGTTCCCAGCTTTGAGCCTCATTTGTTGTTGTTGTTGTTTGTTTTCTGGTAATGGGCATTGAATTCAGGACCTTGCACTTGCCAGGCAGGCCCTGTGCCACTGAGCTACATCCCCAGCCCTTAGCTGTGAGCCCTGGGGAGAACCCCCAAACCTTTCTGTGGGGTATGCATGCTGTAGATCAGTCCTCTTCTCAGAGTCCTCCAGTGGATGAAGATAACAGCTAATATCTGTAAAGCTCAATAAACAGCACTTACTCTCATCCTCATCCCTATATTTACATAGGAGTAACTATATATAAACACTGTATTTTTAACTTTATAGTAATTTTATGTGGAGGCAAATCTCTTTTCTCCTCAATAAATTTGTTACTCATAATACCAGATAAACGTAAAAAAAAATTAAACTGGCATGAAAATGGTATAGAGAAGGAGCACACAGGAGAAGGAGATGTTTGGAGGGATTGTCAGAGTTACTTTACAAAGCCAGTGTCTGTTTAAGACATTTGGATTGAGAGTTGAGCCAATCTCGATGGATGTACTAACAATACCATCGGTACTGTGAAGCAGGCTAATGTAGTTTTATTTATGTTAGTTTTTTTCTTTGCTGTAACAGTTTGTGTAGTAGAAGGAAAGATAAGAGCCATACTTCCTGAAGTCTTCATTCTTCTTTAGACTAGTACCCAGGAATAAGTGTTAAGAAAGCTTAAAGAATTAAAATTAGTGTGCTTCAAAATAGTATGAATCAGGATCATGGCTTGTGTCTAGATGTCCCCTCAAAACCTCACGCAATCATAGGTGGGCTTTTTCAGAGGTGGATGGATCTAAAGTGTGTGATGCTGGGATTAAGGGTGGTGATTATTAAATCATTCCACTCATTGGTTTGTCACCGCCCTAATCCCAGTAGCCTAGATATACTATCAAAGGAGTAAAAAGACACTGTTAAGGTCCCTTCCTTGTTGCTTTGCTTCCTTCTGCCCACCACATACTGTTTCTTCCCTGCAGTGCCTGTCTGCCATTCACTGTGCCTTACAAACTGAAACCTCCACAAACTGTGAGCTAAGTAAACCTTTCCTCCTTTAACTTTGGGTGTCAGGTATTTTGTTCCAGAAAAGCCACTAAGACAGAATTTGACTGTATCACGTGGTTTAGGAGCCTTTAGAGCTGGTTTGTGAGAACTAGGAAAGGTTTGGAGATGCCACCTGGGAAAATAGAACAGGAACACCTAGGGCTGTACTTAATGTGGGATTCTGGTCAGAGCTCAGAAGACCAGAATGCTGACAGAAATTCTGGCAGTAAAGACTAGGCTCAGGAGACTTCTGCTGGGAAGAAGGACTGCTTTGGTTGTTTGACTCCAGACAGTGTGCGTTATATAGCTAAGCAGAAAATTTGTCTGCATTTTGCTCCTGTCCAAGAGACTTTGCCTAAGACTGAGATCAAGGGTGGTAGACTAATTAATCTGGCTGAAGAAATTTCAAGGCACTCTGATGTTGAGGGTGTGGCATGGCTACCATAAGGGGCTTTTAGCCAGATTTGTGTTGAGAATCAAGAGCAAGGAGCCTAGCAGGATGACTCAAAACATTGTGAGTTTGACCAGAAGGGAAGCTCCAGTAGCATTGCAGCCACAAAGATGGAACAGAGAAGAAATTGGTCACTGAGAATACTAGCAAGAAAAAACCAGGTATTTCAGAAGAAGCCGACAGAAAAAATGGCCCAAGGGCATCACAGGTAGCAAGATTCCAGCCTTTGCAGCCTCAAAATTTCGAAAGTGAAAGACTGCTTTGAGAAGACAGCCCCAGACTCCATGTTCCAGAATGGCAGCGGCCTAAGGAAGTTGTCACTTGGGATTTGGTTCATAGGCATGCAAGCCCTACAGCCAAGAGAGAAGGAAGCCTGGCTACTGCTCCAGCTGGCAGCAGACCTTGGCATCATCCACATGGTGCTGGTTTTAGGTGCATGGCAGACTGCAGGAGTTGTGGCATCAGGAAGGCTTCCACCCAGATTTCAGAAGAAGGCCTGGGAGGCCAGGCAGTGTGCCCCAGAAGAGCAGTATGAGAAGTTATGAGTGTGAAGCCAAAGATGCTTTGGAGACTCCAGAAGGTTGAAGAAACCAGGAACATGGATCATCTGAGGAAAACTTCAAGGATGGAGCAGAGCCAACCCAAGAGAGAAGCCATAGGAGCTACCACCACCAGCAGTGCCATAGGGGCAGAGCCACCCAAGGCCTTTGGAGTTTGCACCTTGCCACAGATTGGCAAGGATGCTGGAAGTGGAACTGTGAGATTTAATGTTTGCTCTGTTGGATTTTTGGACTTGCTTTGGTCCCATTCCTTTGTATCCCCCATCTGTAATTTTTGGAATGGTAATGTCTGTCTTGTGCCATTGAATGTTGGAGGCGTTTAACTTTCTTTTCATTTGTATAGGACTCAAAGCTAAGAGTTAACCTTAAATGTCAGAGGAGACTTCGGACTTGGGCTTTCAGCAGTGCCAAAACTTTTAGGACTCAGGCAACTCCTGGACATGGACTAAATGCCTTTTGCTAAAGGAATATGCGTGAGTCTTTGGGGGACCAGGGACAGAATGTTATGGCTTGTGTCTAGATGCCTCCGTCAAAGCCTCTTGGAGTCATAGGTGGGGCTTCCTCAGAGGTGGCTGGATCTCAATCATTCCACTGATTATTTTGGCACCGTCCTAATCCCAGCAGCCTAGATATAATATAAAAGGGGCAGAAAGATGCTGATAAGGTCCATTCCTTGTTGCTTTGCTATCTTCTGCCTGCCATGAACTGTTTCTCCTCTGCGATGTTTGTCTGCCATCCACCTTTAACTTTGGGTGTCTGGTATTTTGTCCCAGTGACAAGAGAAAAGTAACTAAGTCAAATGATTAACTACGAATCATCTTAGCCAGCATCTCACCACTGCGTAGGTGTTGACCATCATCACAAGGTACAGGGTACAGAACGGATGCTGTCTCGTCCTCCAAGAACCTGCCACCTAGGAAAAGAGTCAAGGGCTTGTCCTGGGAACTTCAACCTGCGTCAGATTCCAGCAGGGGTGTGACAGGAAGTGTGCATGTATTGGGCCCCAGGAGAAGAATTCACTTTATGCAGATATCCTCCTTCCTCAGCCTGTGGGTGTATTTTTTGTAAATGACAGATCTCAAACAGACTTTCTCTGGGTGCCTAATTGATTAAGACTGCTTTAACAAAATGAGAACTAGAAATGAATACAATTCTTTTGGACTTAACAGTGACAATCCAGTTTCTAGGACTTTTCTGGTTTCAAGTTTGCCACTCAGGAAGTCAAGTTTGAAACACAAGCCATCCTTCAGGCTAGCTAGGACAAATGTGGGGATCTATTCATGTGACACGTTGTTGGTGTCTCAATACTTAGCAAATTTGCCATGTTGGCTATTTAGTGTGACAGTGTTATAGGTGTCAGAAGACAAGCCCGTGGTGTTTCTGTTTCAGTGTTTATAGTTAGCAATCTTTAGTGGAAAAAAATCTTACTAACAATAAGATAAGATTGAAATAAAGTGCAAGGCCAGGGCTGTGCTTTTCTACTGAAATGTTATACAAGGGACTCTACAAAAGCCTTCAAATCAGTGAATTTCAGCTGCAGTGTGCATGTGCGTGTGTGCGTGCGTGTGTGTGTGTGCAGAAGAATGCACTCCATCCTGGAGTTCAGTTCCATTGGACTTCAGTGTTTCTTTTGGTGTTTCTCAGTGATGTTCACAGATCCACTCGGGGAGTTTAAAACACAAAAGCAGGAGGTAGGGTTGGAGGAGCTGGATTCACACTCCTGGGCACGGAGCTTGGTTTAGGATCCATTTCCACAGTGAGTCCATTTCTGCCTGTTCGGAACCACCTACTACAGGCAGATGTACAAGGGTGGCTGTCGCCTCTCATTTCAGAAGTTTAAGAAAAGAAGGAGCATTTGTCTTTTCCTACGTGAAATGATTGCTTATTTGTTGATTATCATCATTGAGAGACACTTTCGTAGCTGATTTCCACTCAGAAATAGATGTCACCAGCACAGGATGAGGGGAAGTTGGAAAGAATTATGAACTTCTTTTAAAATGAGAAAGTCAATGAAGGGAGGCAGCATAACCAGAAAAGGGGAAAATTAAAATCTGAAATAATTTATGGGCAAAATAATTTTTCACCTAAGAGTATATTAGCTGTGTATTCTAAACATTGAAGAGCAATGTTTGTAATCAGATCATATTGTGATCGGGGCAGCTCATGTTCTGTCCACCGCCCAGGGCTTGGTGTCCCCCTCCTGCACACGGAGACACAGAAGTGTCTGGCAGATTCCATGGCTGGGACACACTTGTGCATGGCCGTTCTAAGTGGCTTCTGCCATCCCCTTGACCAGTTTGGAGAAGAAATATGGCCAAGAGACTTCGGGTGGGAAGAAGAGGAGGCTGCAGTTCCACTCTTTTCACTTTGGACCCCAACTCCACTCTTCTCCAGTCTCTTCCTCCATCTCCTTTCCTGACTTGTCTTGTGGAGGCTTCGGTGCAATGGGCCAGAACTCATTGTCACAGGCCATGGTGATTGGTGACAGACACAGTGCCCTCCACAGCGGCCCCTCCAGCTACAGAGTGGAGCTCAGTGCTAGGACGCAGTCAGGAGGAGGGCAGATAGAGCAGCCACCTGGTGAGAACCTGTTGGGCTGCAGGTGGTTGCTGCAGGATTGGAGGGAGGACACATCTGGGAGAGTTGCGGAAGCAGCAGAGACTAGTTAAGCAGATACGGAAGACGGGGAAGAAAGAGGAAGACAGGGTGACACCGCAATTTCTGACTTGATCACCTTCATGGATGTAGGTTTAGGCGACAAGAAGGGAAGCAGAGCAGGGCAAAGGGACCACAGGAGTGGTGTGTGGTTGTAGCCATCCTGTATGAAGGACCCTGGAATCGAATCGCCAAAGCAAATGTTCTGGGTGCTTTTATGCATGAAGGAGAGCTGTTGAAGTAGGCGTTGGGGGAAATATGTTGAGGAGCTGAGAGCCCATGAGCTCCACGTCTGGACAGAGTAAGTCAAGGGCTAGGGCAGAAGCTAAGAAGGGGCAAGAAAAGAAGCACTGGAAATGAGGAAGGGACCCAGGAGGCATGGGTTTAGAAAGTGTCTCCATGTTTAAAAGAAACCTTAGTCACCACCCTGCACTGCTGCTGAGATCACCACATTTACCTCCTTGTACAAGGCGGCACTCGCATGGAGGAGACCCTGTCTTTGGAAGCCCAGGCTCCCTCTGTGGCTGCCCCTCTCCCAACCTGCTGGTCTTGGGCTTTGCTCCTCCCTCTGGCTTTCCTAGCTCCAGGGCATAGCCTACATGTTCTAGACAAGGAGCCCCCACTGGCTGGCACACCACTGTGATGTGCAGCTTGCTTAGTCAGAAGCAGTTGCTTTGTTCCAGACCGTGGATTGCACTTCCTAGATCTTAGTTCCAGAGTGTAGATCTTGCCTCCTAGATCAGGAGCTCCTCACAAGTGCCCCAGAGGTGGAGGTCAGGGAGCTGGGAGCAGGCTGTGGAAACTCACTTTGCTTTCCTCTGCTGAAATTTGACATTGCCCTCAAGTACGAACACAAGCAGCAGTCCATAGCAGTGTTCGTGGAGTCTGTGACTTTGTCATCTACAGAAATCACAGCTTAATAGGTTGCTTTCACTTGTCACTATTTGCAGTCTGGTAGTTATCAAGTCTCCCCGTAATCTGTTAAGGCAGAAGTATATTTATTATTTCTGCTATCTAAAGCACCTTATTTCAGTACAGTTGGTTCGTTTGTAATCCTTTGCATTTGAAGGCATTATGCTGAGAAGCGTTTGGGGAAGTGCCGAGAATGATCGCAGCTTTCTGCTGCCCTATCAGTCGTGTAAATTCATGTTTTTATCTGTTACAAAATTTTGTGTAAAATTAGAGGTACAAGTCTTTAAGGCAAAACAGAAATTCTTACAGCCCTGTTCTTGCCCTTGTTGATTTTAACCACACAACCACTCAAGAGCAGGCATCTCCCACCATCATCTCCTTCTCATCAGCTCCTCACCATCTCCTGTCCCGGAGTGATGGATCTGGGGGTGCTGTCTGCATGGGGCTCCCCCCCCATCACAGGGCTCTGTCTCCAGGTCCATTGCTGCTCTGTGGACCCCTGGCTGCTTGAGACCTGTGTGAGTCCCCAAGTCCAGTTCCCCACAGGGCTGTTCCACTCGACTCTGCACATCAGCAGCCAGGGTGCTGGGCAGTGAGACCTGCAGTGCTGCCACCTTTTTGTTCACGCACACGCTTAGCCCCAGGATTGCCTGATGGTGTGGAGTAGGCAGAGCAGAGGCCCTTGCAGGTGTCTTTCTCTTCACAAGCCATCACCTATGCAGAGAGGTCCCGTTAGTTCACCGGACCGTTGCCAGTTGGATCCAGGTCTCGGGAACTGGAGACGGCTTTGAGGCAAACCATGGGAAGGTTTTACCCTGATGTCCACGGGCCCACTGGCAACCTTCACTGGAACGTGTTCATGTGTCCATCTCAGAGGAGGCTCTGCAGTTTAAGAAGAGAGCTTGGGGTCTTCCCTGCTGTCTTGGTTACTTTTCTCTCATTGTTGAGACAAAATACCTGATGCCCAAATTAGGGAAGGAAAGGTTTATGTCTTACAGTTCTTGGAGGTTTTAGCCCATACTCAGTTGGTTCCAAGGCAGGTTGGCATGTCTAAGGGGCAGCTGTTCATGGCAGCTGCAAGCAGCAAGAGCAAAAAGAGCAAAAAAGAGGGGAAGACACACCTCCTTCCCAACCTTACATTGTATGCCGGCTCCACCCCTGGGCGGGTGTAGCACTCACTACTAATCATAGCACTAGACAACGAACCAATCACAAACACTAGATTCAGCCACCTCCACGACTGCATGAGGCCTCCCACCTGAGAGGTTGAGAAGCAGGTGGAGCAGGCACGGCAGCTGACTGGACGTGGGCAGTTAGAGATGGAGCATCCCCTGACGTGTGCTAGTTACTCTTCTCATTGCTGAGACAAAATACCCAATGCCCACAGTTATAAGGGGAAAGGTTTACTTAGTCCACAGTGTGTAGAGGTTTCAGTCCTTAATGTGCTGGCTCCAAGGCAGGGGGGCACATGGCAGAGGGGCACTGCAGAGGAGAAACAGTCTGTGGCAGGCAAAAGGCAGCAGAAGCAAGCAAGCAAGGGAGAATCCAAACCTTTTCCTGTCCCTTATATTGTATCCTGGCTGCCAGGATTAGGGTGGTGCCAAGCCAGTCAGAGGACTAGTTTAGTAATCACCCACCCTTAATCCATCATCACATACTCTACATCCAGCCACCTCTGAAAAAGCCCCAAGTATGACCACAGGAGGCTTCGTGGAGACAACTAGACACCAGCCGTAACAGTGCCTTCAAGAATAGTGTTTCTGTGCTGTGAGCGTTGGTGCACGGCTATAATCCCAGCACTCTGGGAGGCTGAGGCAGAAGGATTGCAAGTTGGAGCCAAGCCCAGGTAACTCAGAGAGCCTGTCACCAAATAAAAGTTAAAAAAAAGCTGGGCATGTAGTTCAGTTGGTAGCTAAAAATAAATTACAGTGGCTCTGTTAACAGAAAGAAAAACTGAGGAAGAAAAGATTATTTGGTTCAGAGGAAAAAAAATACTGCTTTAGCAAGGAACCCAGAACCGGGAGAATGCCCGATGGTCTGTCCTCCTCCAGAGCCTGGCCCGTCCGGCTTCTCACAGCCTCCCCAAAACGCAGTCCGATCTTTCCACTCTCCTGACTCTTGCTTTCACTTTTGTCGAAAAGAAAAATGATTCGCAATGAAAACGATGTTGTTGCACAGTGTACATACTCTATATTAAATTCATAAGTAATGTGAACCACTTCATAAATTATTTAGCTCGAAGTTCATTTTGTATAGAAAATTACATCTTTGAAAAGCTATGACAGGGTTAAAATGAATCAAGTTTATCGTAAAACTGTTCTAGCCATAGTAATTTAATCTGTGTCATTTTATCAAACAAGAAGAATTCTCAGTATTTTGAATGCTCATCACTCAAGGACCACAGCAGCTGCAACTCCCAAAGAGTGGCGTCTGCCTTTCCGGTTTCGCTCGCACTCTGGGCACGAGGGCCTTCCTGTGCGTGTTGCCCCCACAGTGACCCTCATGCGCCGTGCGCGGCCTGGTGCAGGCTGGCAGAGGCGTGGTGTGAGCCAGGGTCACCAGAGCCCTGAAGGATGATCCCAGGCCCCCGTCCCTCTGCTGAGGATGGCCAGTCCCCGGTCACTGTCTCATCCACAGCACGTGTTTTGCATGGCAGACGTCACCAGCTGGCCCCGATATCACTTCCTGTTCTAGGATTGGCATTTCCTGTATGGTCCCAGTCTAGCCAATGCAGCGAGAACCACGTGATGAAAACCTGTGGCATAGAGCAGTTTTTGGTCAGGGCTATAACTCACCTCTGCTGCCCCCAAGGTGGGTTCTGGACTCTTGCCTGGCTTATCCTATGGCCCCGCACACCACCCCAGCCCGGCCCCGCATTTTACCCAGCTGCATGTCCCCATGCACTGGTCAGAGCTGCCCTTGATGTCAGCCTCTAGGGAATGGCGCTGCCATCGCGTCCCTGCCCGACACCATGCCTGGCACCGGGTCCTCGTGTGGAGGGGGAGCAGTGAGTGCAGCCACTTCTCACACTGGGAGGTGCCAAGCTGCCTGCGCCCCATCAGAGTGGCCTAGAGAGGGGGAGAAATCCCTGTTACCCTGGCCGGGGCTGTACTTTAACCAGTGTGAAAATCGCTCTCCGTGGTGCTGACCCCTTGGCAGGGATGGCACTGGTGAGTTAGGGCACTGGGAAGATGCTGTTTTGCATTTTCCAAATGCGAAGTCACACACAGCAAACAGATCAAGCTTTTCTGGTCCTCTGAACAGAAAAACAAGGGAGGACACTGGTCACCCTTAACTGTTTCCCCGGCCTGCGCTATTTAGGGAGTTCCTCTCATCGGAACTCTGCTTTTGCAGCTCTGGGGAGGGCTTTAGGAATCACACCCACAGCTGCCCGCTTCTGACCCATTCTCCTCCCTCTCAGTGTTTTGGGGCTCCCATATCCTTGGACAGATTTCCTTTTCACCCGTGTATCCTGGCGGTGTTGTTCCTTAAAGCTCCAAGTAAAAATGACTTTGTTCCATGGTGCTGTGTTAAATTGGCTGGTTAATTCTGGTGTTATTTACCCTGTAATTCATTAGCTTCACCCCACCATTGGCAGCTGACAGGCTGTAATTTCACGCCTTGCAATAAAAGATGTCTCATAATCTGCTTCATTTAGCAGCAAGAGAATTTAATGAAATTAACTGCAGTCCTAATTATGCCAGTGAATACTAAAGACCGCTATCAAGTTTTCGAAGAAAAGGACGAGGTCCACCTCATGAAGGATTCAGAATGTAATTTTCTGGGAAAAGTTGCAAGCATCTTCCTCCTCCTACTGGCAAGAAGGGCTGACAACACCCGCACACAGGGCAGTCCGTACCTGGCTCATTTCTCAAAGTCTCTCCAAGTCGTCACAGTTTCAAACTAGAATCGCATTTGATTGTTCTGTTAGAGTGACGCCGTCCATTGCCGAGGTGAGCGTGAGCTTTGCCCTCTGTGCTCTCTACCCTCTGGTGGCCCATGATGTAGGTTAACAGCCGTTCTCAGCTGAGCCATGCGTGGCCCCTGGAGGTTTCCTGGGGAAGCAGAAACCTGGTCCTCCTCCTGTGCTCGAAACTCAGCCTTGGTGGCTGTCACGTGTCCTTGCTGTGGGATGCTAACACTATGGGAAGCAGCTCAGCTGCAGGTCATTGGCTGGCAGGCAGGGGCTGCCCACCTTGCCCAGTGCTGCCCCATTCCCACAACCACCAGACCAAGCGCCTGTCCCGAGACACCGCTCTTGTGTCTGGCGCCAGTGCACCCAGCCTCTTCCCTGTGGACCTCTGCACCAGCGTTCCCAGGATGCCCGTCCCTTCTGCTCCCCTCCTGCCGCTGAGCATCCTGCATGCGGGCTGCCGTGGCACACAGGTGCGCTGGGTTGGCAGCAATGCGTAGAGGGCAGGCTGCCGCACGGGGCCCGAGACGTGGAGACCCAGGACAGGCAGTGCGTGTTCTCACCCTGTACAGGGGAGCCACTGACTCCTCTCGGGCCAGAGTCTCTGTTTCGTGGCAGTGTGAGAGAAACGTCAACAGCCACAAGTTAGGAACTGCTTCCTCACTTCCTAATCCCACATTCCAAACGAGTGGCCTCTCTCAAGTCCTAAAAATAGTCGCCTCCCAGGGACCGTGCCTGACCTGGTTTCCCTGGGCCGCAGCGCCTTGTGTCGCGGGCACCATGCTGAACATGAGCCCACCGGGATAGCTTGTGCACACTGGCCGGGAGGTTGCCCTGAGCAGCTCGGGCTTTGAAGGCCGCGTTTGGAAAACATGGCCTGGCCCGAGGCTGCTGGAGGGTGAGGCGCTGGGAAGAAGCCTCTGGGAGGCTGGGAGTGGCTGCTCTGCGTTCTCACAGTAATAGCTGGTAGGCAAGGAGCGTAGGCTGCTGGTCGCCCTTTTTCTTGCTGTTCTCCATGAAGGGAGTGTTGGCCTCCTGCACGTCAAAGATGTGAATCT